>JAUTBQ010188124.1:0-10511 GCA_032361185.1 Lepetodrilus ovalis | reverse complement strand
TTAATAAAGTGCGTCCAGGAGGACGCGTAGGAGAATATTTGTGCGTCCAAACTTGCATTTTTTGCGTATCTGACGCAAGATTGCGCGTCAGGTAAAACCCTGATAGTGATATCTTTTCTAGTAAAATGTCCACTAAATGTGTATGATCCATGATGTTAACACTTTCATTGTTGGATCAACCAAAATTCTCATACTGTACTAGTATATGGGGCATTAATGATTACCTCCAACAAGGTCATGATCATCAAAGTCAAGGTAAAACGTTCCACTGGTTGATAACGATTAGCATTAAAATACATTTCTCGTGATAATGACTGAGCCCAAATTTACCAATTAGCAATATGTATAACCTATACACACATCTTTTTTGAATGGAAACATTAATTTAAATTTTAAATATTGCTGAATACAGAATAACATACTAAATTCAAGTTTTTTAAAAGGAAACATTTTAAAACGGCTTTACCTACTGTATTGCTGAATATATATACTAACACAGCAATACAATATTCTTGTAAATGTTTGGTAGAACACTTCCACCTACTGTATCACTCTCATCCTGGCATTTTCTTCGATACCTGGCCGACTGAACACTCCCGACACTTCGCGTAATTCCTTTTTCTCCTCGTTCGGAAAACACAATCGCTAAATCCATTGCAGTACCAAGAAGTAACTACCGGTATCAGAAATATGCTAAACCACCAAAATCAGTGGATTTTGGGTGGCAGCGAATCTTTTTTCCATCAAAGAATCCAAAAAATATGAACTCCTCCAATCTTTGCATCTAGCAACAAACATGTTACGCACCCAAGATGGCAGGAATCATGTATATTTCACCAGCCGTTGATTAGATTAAGGTGATGATTCGTTGATATAAATCACAAAATAATTTATGAATGGCGACGGCTATAGTGACTACACATGTCATGGGAATGGGAACGCTGACTAAAAATATAATTAAGATCAATTTAAAATGTTGGCCTATGTGTGAATCGATTTTATTAAGTCCCCTGTCAGCAAAAACACAACAGACATACTCATATCATTGTCAAATATGATAAGTTAATAATAGTAATTTTTTGTTAAATGTGGGCTAATATTAGGCTTAGTTACAGCACTGCCAAATACTTTAGCCAAACATTTAGAAATAATTGAAGCAGAATTTCAATGTATTGGTTGAATTATATTACTAATCCAAACAATAGACCAATGATTATGTATTGATGTGAATCACAACAAATCATGGCAATTCATCGCAATCAGGAATCCGATACATATATCTGTAACAATGTACAAAATCCAATGAATAGAGTATTGATGAAATACTGTCATTACTGGTTGACTTTTCATGCCACAACAAAATCCATAAAGTTCTAGATTTTCATTATGATGAAGATTTAATAAAGGTTTTATTTTATTAATTAGTTGTGTTTGAGCAACTTAAAAATTACTGGGTATGGTAATATTTTCCCAAAATTCACATAATTTTAGGTATTGTCATGTAGGTTCTAATTTTAGTAGTTGTAGTCAATGGACTAAAAACATTTAATTTACACAAAAAAATAACATCAATGAAATGGACATGTTAATGATTTTAGGATCAAAATTATATTCATTGACAGTTTTAGTTACGGTACCTGAAGTACTTTCATATGGCTGGCATAACTAAGTGGTATTATATTATGGCAACAGAATTACATTGATAACAGCATTTATATACTGACATTACTAAGGATTAAGTATACTATAAGGTCATCACATTCAGTAAATAATAAATAATAAATGTCATAATAATTCATAAGCCCATAAATAGAAAGGAAATCGTAAAAATCAACGCACCTCCAAGATGAATTAAAGCATCCATCTCCAATACACATTCACACCACACCAACATTACCACTCCCATTCTGGATTAATTACAATCACTGATCTACTAAAAATCACCATCTGCCCTCTGATATCATATGCAGTCTTCAAGGCAAATGTAAAGTACTGTTCTTACCTTTCTAGACTGGAGAGCATAATTCAAATGTGTCAAATGAAAAACCAGCATAATACATACCACTCTTAAGCCCACCTGCTACTGTACTCGTAACCTACACTACCGTAATTACTCTAATAATTAAAACATGAGAAAATATTTAAATTTGTAGCTTTTCGAATTATTAGAAAAAGATTTAAATTGAAAATGATCTGTGGTCATATAATTAGGGACAACCAAATTAAAGTATGAAATATGGTTTATAATTGAAATTGTAAATAAGTAAAGGATTCCTTTTTCAAATGAAAATTTAAAATTTGGAAAAATTACTGTGTTCAAATATTTAGAAAATTGAGGTTTGAAAAAAATAGTCATGTTTGTATTTTTAAAGTATGGGGAAACAAATTATAATTAATTTAGGTATTCGAAGTTTTTAGAGGGTTTGAATTATTAGAGTAATTACGGTACTTCTAAACAGGTAATCCCCAACAAGGCCCTGATACCTCTTGAAAAGTGGAGTGGGACTTTAATTCTGACTAGCTATATTGTGTACAGTGTATTGAAAGACAGACCAACATGTCCACTTCAATATATTGCCGTCATAAAACATTACGGGTCAGTGTTACTCAAGGAGGTTGACAAGAAAAATACACTAAAACATGTACCTGAGATTGGCAATAGACTTAGAAATAAAACTATAAAGCAATATTGGTTCAATGCAACTCGATACTGGAAGAACAAAATACTTTAAAATGTACTTAGATTGGCAATATGTTTAAGAAATAAAACAATATTGGTTCATGCATAACTAAAGATTGTCGAAAGAAACATCATCTTTAAACAGAGTATTTACTTTGGAAATGTTCTTAGAAATGTGCTAAAAAATCTACTAGTTTAGAAATGAACATTAAATGAATAAAAATAAAAATACATGTATACTTGGATTTTAGATAACTAGAAAATATATTTAGAAATGTACTTATTAATATACTGAGTATATTGTACATGTACTTATAAATTTATTAAGAAATTTACTTATAAATTAATTTAAGATGTATTTAGAAATGTACTTAGAAAGATAACTAGAAAATTAAGTATATTTTCTAGTTGTCTTTCTAGGTAAACTGCTTAGAAATATACTTAGAAATAAAGGTAGAAATATACTTAGAAATTTATTATTAGAAATACAATCATAAATAAATTTTATATATTAAAGATTGGTATTGCACAGTTTAAAAACCTGCTTAGAAATGTACTTCGGATTGTACCTACAAATGTACTTAGAAATGCACTTAAGTAAAGACATAGCATTGTTCTACCTCCGCGGTGTCACTGAACTTGCAGGGATCACTACTTCCACTGGAGTATTGCCTTGAGAAGACGTCTCCCTGTATCAGCCCTGGTGGCGAGATTGGACCAGAACAACGTTTAACCATGTTGACTGAAGTCAGGCCAGGGTGGGAGGACTGAGACGTCAGTCTGGATTTAGACAGCGACTGTGAGTTCTCGAGCTGAGCCATGCCGTCGCCCGTCAAAAATGTTGAACTGGCACCGACATCAACGTCCGAATTGTTCCTGGTAGTCATAATGAAGTGGTATTTTCCACGTTATTTTTTTGCAGAACGCAGCAAAGTCATAAATCTTTAGAAGCTGGATGAAGTTCTTGAAGAGTTGGCATAGAACATAGACACATTTCTGAATTTAGATTTCGAAGCAGGCTGAAGGTCTTGCAGGTGTTGCTGGCATAATACTGTTTCAGTTTTATAAACAGGATGAAGGCTCCGAAGAGTCTTGTTGACTTGGAACATTTATAGACATATTTCTGAATTAAGTCTTAGAAACAGTATGAAGGTCTTGAAGAGTCTTGCTGCTAAGACACAGTTAAAGATGTATGTCTGATTCAACAAAGTTGCTGAACATTCAATAAAATGACTTCACCTGTTTTCTTCTGAATTCACTTCTCAATACTTTTACATTGCAAAAGTGTAATTGTAATCCCTAGAAATGTGGAAATGAATCATGACACAATCCACCAGGAGTGATTTTCTGCAATCTGCCAATTGCCTTCAATCACAGGCATGATAACCAAAACTGACTTTCTGTGATCTGCCTACCCAAACAGTACCATGAATGCTTTTATAGACCTCAAAAACAATTCCCAAATCGCTGCAAGTATACCATACAATTGCGTACACACAAACGTACAGTCATTAAGCTTGGGTTCCAGTGTCCAGTGATGTATCAATGTCACATATTCCCATCAACTCCCTCCATATGAAAAGAACCCTCTGACGGTAAAGCATGTACATCAACGGGTGTGAAACAACGAGAACAACGGCCGAGCGACAACGAAAACAACGGCGAGAACAATAGATACGACACATTACCTTCTTCCGTTGTCGGGTTTCCATCAGGGCGAGTCCCATTCTCGAAAATAGGAAGACTGGGGTGCCGTCCACGGTCAAAACCATCCCAGGTTCGCCTTTTCAGCCGCTTTATAATTGCAGCGGGTTACCCTTTTCACGGGATAGCGCCATCGTTACGGCAACGCTCAAGATCGGCATTGGAAACGGGGACCAAAATTGCACATTTAATAACAACACTACCTGTGCAAAACCACGGTAATTGCATCTTTCTTCCGAATGACTTGATTCAAATTTCCGATAATAAAGTATTGCAGGTCGTCAAGTCGACTGACCCTCGACACAAAGGGAGATCATCCATCACTCCGTGAAATTGTCAATTCCGCCAGTGCCTTGATTGTTGGGGCTTTTGATTCGAGTGGGGCTCAATTGCTCCAACAGTAATTAACCTTGAAATTAGCTGGTTATCGGGTAAACGCGCTTAGTCGTGGATCAGAATAGAAAGATGTCGACCAGAATATCACCACATTATTTACAATTTAACATTACACTTGATTCACGGAGGGAGGCCATTGATTAGCAATATATCTACGCAATTACTACGGTGATGGTGGATTATCAAAAATGGTTACAGGTCAACGGACTACTGAATGCAATATAGACAGTGAGCCTGGAAATATATATCACAACTGATAACACATCAACGTTTAGAATTTTAAAGATAGATATGATTGGAAAATAATATTTTTAATATTTTTAAAACAATTTACAAAGTAGGAGCAATAAATAGTTTCATCCAAATTGCTAATACATCAATGCTTAGAATACTAAAAATAATTTTAACTAGTAGATATAATTGGAAAATTATGTCTTAATATCTTCATAATAATTATCAAAATTGTAGCCATAATATAATGTTTCATCCATTGATAATAATACACCAATTTTCATAATGTTATAATAAATTTAACTACTAAATATAACTGGAAAATGTACAACCTCTTTGATATATTCCAAATAATTATTAAATTACATGTAATAAAATGTTTCATCCATTGGTAAGCCATTAACATTTAGAATTCTAAAAATAATTTTAACTACCAGGTACTAGATATAATATTGGAAAATATAATCTCTTTAATATCTTAGAAATAATTATTAAAGTAGTAGAGGGAATATACTAGAGAATATAATAGTAGTAGAGAGATGTATCATCTATTGTTATTTATTATTATCAATGTGATTACTGCATGTTTAGCTTTACCAAGTCTTTCTACTTGCTATTCCTGTTATCATGTGACATGTAGCAGTATGTTTATCGTGTTTATTATTGGAGGAATACCTGAAAAAAAACCTGCGTAACAAGCCAGGAATTAGATTATTATTTAGAAAGAAAAGTCTCTAATTGTTAGAAATTCAGAAAATAATGGGTTCATTCAGCTAGTGGTGGTCAAATCTGTAATTTGAAGTGGGTCCCATAGATACCTTTAACATGGCAGACAATGATAATGAACATGCTTGAACTGATAAAGGAATTAAAGATAATTTTTATATCCCATGACCCATTCATAATTACTTCATACACTGTATTTAGATATAATATTAATTAATATGTTTTAAATAAATTGATCATGATATTGTCAATATATATTAAAGCGACACAAATGTACAAACATAAATACTTAAAGTGGCATGATAATTATTGGTTGTGATATTAAATATTTTCTAAATATTAGATAATTGTACCACATAAAGCATTTACAATTTCTATATTTGTACTGCTAAGATATGTTGATAATACTGTGATTTATTTATTTAATTTATTTATTTATGTTACTGTGGGACTATCTCACCCATATACAATGACACAATACTGTGAGGTTTATGGTATTCATTGCTGTGCTAACAGACTAAAAGGTAATGATAATGGAAGCTTTTAACCCAGTTGAGTGATCTTGGCGAGAACGTGTTTACTAGGCAATGCAGTGTCCTCGGACTACCAGTATAAGTAAGTTAAAACATTAACGTGTAATCCAATCCAATTCAACTGGCATAGATCTTCATAGAGAACATCATAAAGTGTACCATCACAAAAATGCATGGATAGTTAACAAACAGTAGTAGAATTTATTAGAGATGAATTTCATGATCGAGTGAGCGATTATGAGGTTCAATGTCACTGTGGGAACCTTTCACCCATGTAGATGATGAATAGTCCAACTTAAATATATTTAAAATATGGTATTAAAAATATTTAGAAAAAAATAGCAAATTAAAAGAGTAGATATTGAAATACATGTAAACTATGAAATAATAATAATAATAATAATAATAGTAATAATAATAATAACAGTAATAATAATAATAATAGTAATAATAACAAACATTCAACTTCCTTTAATGCAACATTCACTTTCTAAACAAGCTCTCTGATTGTCAATCAAATAAATTCCAACGTACTACCTTATGTTTAGAAATACTCCCCTGATGATGGTATTTGACTGACGAGATGTTGGGTTAAAATAAAGGGATAGTTTAGATGATAACATGCTATGCTGACTCTCATATGGGGGCAATCATATTGGACCCATTACGAGTGCACAATATATGGCTATGCTGTTACAAAGCTAAAAAACAGAGCCTGTGGAGTATAGTCATATCTCTGTTAGGAGTGAATGTACTACCATGACTACGGGCACTGCATGCAGATTCTATTGGAGTACACACAATTTTATATAAATACAGTGCCCCCTCGATGCACTGCGGATTCGGATATAAGACATGGATCCCACTTTTATTTTTTTTTATTTCCCTGTTATGTAATATTGTATAAGGTGGGGAGGGTGGGGTGTGTGGAGATGTCATGGACCCCAACTTCAGTGTTATATCGAGGGGACACTGTAATTATCAATTTGCATAATAATATTATAACATTTATAGTGTAACATCATAAAAAGTGTTGTTCTTTTAAAAATATTTCTCAATAGATATATAAAAAAATAAAAGGTGACATTTCGATAATAAACTACTTACATCAAAGAAAACGCATGGCAACAGATCGAACACAGAATAATCCTGAAAGTCCAAACTGTTATCATCGCTGTCAAACATTGTGTGACGATATCACAATGTCTGTCATACATTTCCACTCTTACAAAGTACGGAATCCTGCCCTAAATCTTTAGGTTTTATCGACCATGTCATATCTTCTCCTAGCTTTGAGGTGATCATAATCCCCTTATCACATAAAACAGATTGTTAGAAGAACATAAACCTGTCCGCCTCTCAGTTTGACTTTAAATATTTACATTACTATAATCCCTGTGTACTGATTGTTGTGCAAGCTTTGCTATGGAAGGTGTCATGTTGCATTTTGTTACCCATAGAGGTGTTCGATATGAAGAAAGCATGTTTAACCTTCTCATAGCTGAAGTCAACTGGAGATGCCCTATGGAAGCAGTGGATATCCCAGTAAGGAGAAGGTTAAACCATGTAAACCTTCTCATGATATGCATTTATTTCTTTGTAAGTTTTAATTGTTTTGATTTGGAGTTTTAGAACTGCTTTCAAGATTCTTTCATTTATTGATTGATTGACTTGTTAACATGGTTGTGGGAGGTATGCCTTAACCCTCTCCCTACTGCATTAGGCACAGGTACTGTTCATTATGGCATCTCTGGTTGCCTGCAGCATTGAGAAGGTTAAACCATACAGAGCTCCTCGTGGATTGATTTATAGGAAATGGATAATGATCCATTGACCCATACATGTTACGTATTGTCAAAAATTAGAAAAGAAATATCATATCAATACCTCTAAAAATATATTACTTCTTTTGTTAAGACATAGAAAGCACTAGCATTTGACTGATAGGACAACCATGAACAATTAATTAACAATCGTGACTTAGAGTTTTGTCAGGCACGGTGTAGACAGGTCAAGTAAGTAAGGACATTTCTGTTTTTGCACATGTAATTTGTACGACACTAGTAGTTTTTGTATCTTGTGAATTGTATGCACAAAACCATATACACTGTGCAATTGTAATTTTTTTCAAATCTTTCCTGTTATTCAGTAGATCTATCAATAATTACCTAAAAAACAAGTTTGTAAACTTGTAAGGACATTTCTACTGTATTTTCCAATGTATAATATGCACTTCTACTGTATTTTTTAAAAATATTACCAAAAATAATATAGTGTCCACTCGATATTATGCTGAAGTTGGGGTACATATCACTACCCATACCGACTCATATCAGGAGTGACGATAGATGTACTTTATGAAGTGCAACAATGCAATTTATATGAACAATCAAGCATGCAGACACAGCCACAATAATTTTCAGTTCCATAAGTGACTAACAGTTATTACAAAAAAGTATACTGATTGTTTTCATCGAATTTTGATCAAAAGATGAATTTAATCCAAAGTGTATCCTTAAACTAGCAGAACACAACACATGTTAAAATCAATCACGATATCCATAAATGAGTCGCATTCACATCAAAGCATTTCTAGCAAAGCACCTGACAATAAGATATTTGGAAGGTAAATTGCATATGCATGCAGACAATTTGGATGAGGGTGGGGTGGATTTACAGCGTGATGAGAAGCTTATAATGCATACAGTTTGTAAATGTAAAGACTGAATTAGTGAACAAAATTCAAATACACTATCGTATTTCCTCTATTAGTTCAAACCCTCTTATAATTCGAACACCTAAATTAATACTTTTTAGGGATGTACAATCTTCCAGGATTTATGAACTAAGCACAATAAAAAAATCTATTGAGAATAAAGTGATATTGGTATTAGAGTTTATTATATGGCGATATGGTTCGGGACACCAGGACAGATTTAGGGTGACCATGACTCGGCATGATTTATTTCGAAACTTTCGTTTTTTACTTGTCCGGTCGCCACGGTCAGGCAAGTACTTGGGACGATCTACTTGTCCAACACCCAATACTACTTGCCCCGGTCAAGCAGACACCCATTAGTGTCCTGATTTATTATCAATTTCATTATGATTTTTTTTTATATTTCTTTAGAAATTGGTAATTGAATATGTCATAAAACATCTTTGACAGGGAAGTTTGTTATTAATTTCTTTATCATTTGTTTTTATATTTCTTTAGAAATTGGCAATTGCAAATGCCAAAAAACATCTTAGACAAGGAATAGTTTATTGCTATAGTGAAAACAGTGTTAGGGTTGGACTAATTTACACCAAGATTGCAGTACGACACTTTCATGAAACACAGACCTGGCGACTGACATAACACATTTGCAGTAATGTCTTGTACGAAATTACATGTATTTATTTTGTCAGACGATACAGGCTGTTTATATAAAGAAACCTAGCTGCTCAATAAAAACATGCAAATTTTTAATTTATGATCCTTGAAGCTTTTGACATTTTAATTCTAATGCATGTAGAGAATACATTTGTTGTTGTATACTTGTATGAGTTGAATCTCGCCAACAGGGTTTTGTTTTTTATTTATAATTAATAACTGGAACTCATGTATATGCCTCACAATGAGAATGTTCTCAAATTATGCCAATTGAAAAATACATGTTTTTTTAGTCAATAATCTCTGTAGAATTAGAGTTATTGGTTTGTATCGCAGCAGAAATCTTTAATCGATAAATATACCTGTAGCTATATTGACTGTATGTGATTTTACTACTTAAATGTAGATATCACACTGTGTTTGAGAAATCATTGCAATTGCTATTTTCAATTATCTTGTTCTGAATATAACATGAAATGTAGGCTAACAAATTTATTCAATTAGAGATTATGCCATCGATCTGTTGTATGTCTCCCGATGTCTACATGTCTACCCCATACAGGTGATATATAGCTTAACTTCTACTGGTATTGCCCAGAAGGGTTGGTTACCTCTTTGGCTCAGTGGGTAGACTGTGGTTAAAATCCCAGGATTAGTTACACATGCAGTAAGTCAATGACTCAACGTGGATATGTGGATGGGTGACGGAGAACCTGCGAGTATTAAGGATTCACTCCTGCCACACACCAAGTCACATATGCCGAGAATCTCTGGTCCACACATTTTTATTTTTTAATGGGGTTTAGAGTCGCTTTCTAGAATCTTTCACTAACATCACGACTTGTCAGTTTAGGGCAGGAGGAAA
>JAUTBQ010188113.1:0-10513 GCA_032361185.1 Lepetodrilus ovalis | reverse complement strand
TACTGAACATTTTGGTACCCATGAAAAATTGTCCTGGGGGGGGTGCATGGTAGGCCTACTCAGCTCCCGGGCTATCACTGTGAAAGCAATGATCATGACCAATATGTCATTGACGGCAGTTTGTGGGCAATGTTTGTTTCCATAAATAATGTTGCAGTAATCTTCTGGAAATGTTTGACCATGTTATCATGATGAAATGAACGGGTGTTTGATGTAATTTTAGTTGATGTATGCAGTTGTTTGATGTCATTTTGGTTGATGTCCACAGGTACATCTATTGATTGTCCACACCTGTAATCAATACTACCGGTGAAAACAGGAGGAATTATTGCCACTGCATACAGCCTGCCTTGTTTGTCACCATACAGACGGAAACAAAAATTAATGATTTCTTGTTCATGTTTTCCACTAGTTTTTCTAGCATATGAAAAAGGTTCATGAATCTATTGTTGCTTAAGTTGCACTACTACATCCTGGGGAGTTCTTGTTTGCCAGAGGATGTTCTTTTAGTGCTTGATTGATTACTGAAACAATAGTGAAGTGGTTATATATTGGCAACATAGGCACCAGTTGGACTTCGCCTTGTTTCTCGCTGGTTTCGGTCAATGCGCTGTTACAAGATAGGTCAAAACGTTCATCTATGCTGAGAAGAAATCAATGTATAAATGGTCATCAGATGCCGAGCTGTAATTATTGCTAGTTGGACATTTATCATCTCCCCTTGGGGTCTTAATACAATCATGGATTTGTTTCTATGGATTTTTGTTATTATTTAGAGAAACACTAATGGGTCACAACAGACAGTTTCAGTAGTTCTGAGAAGGAATTGCAAAATCAGAGGGAAAATAGATCTAATTGCTTGTATTAACTTGATGTCATTTTCGTTTTGATATTAACACACAAGCATTCAAAGCATCCGTGTTTTGACTTGTACAAATGGAAATCTGTTCTCATATTGCATTACATGACAGCATGCTGTCTAGTTGATCACATTCTGGTTGGCCAACCTACTAACATGATTCTGAAGCACAAGAAGCACATGAAAACCATCAAGATCATGGCTGTTGGAACACGTTTCTGTATGAATTAGAAATACATGTATATTGCTGCGGGTACTTTTCATGTTCTTGCTCCATTAGACGGGGACTTTTATTCACGTCAGATCTGATGTATTGCTTTAAAACATTTGGTGAGAGCAACTATAGTCCATTAACCCTCCCCATGCTGGAGAGTTAGTTTTGTCTCCGGGCATACTAACGCTACAGAAGAAATTGCCATTACTTTCCAGTCACCAGAACATTTAGCAGTTAGTATTATGTACATTAAGGTTACTAGTATGTACATTAAGGTTACTAGTATTATGTACACTACATTTACTCAAGATTAATTCAAATTTCTTTTAATAAAGATACATGCATGTGTAGTGTATTAATCTATTATTTAGTCATTGTACACATTTAGCTTCATCTTACAAACAATACTTTTATATACAAGTACATAAACAAGTACAAACTTAAATTATTTTAATAGAAGTAGATCTAAAATCTTGATATTAATAGTAAATATAGTTGGATTTCTTTGGCAAATGATCCCTTCTGTAAATGGCAATTAAAATCATTGAAGCAGTGACATTTATTTATTTATTTGATAACTAATGTTATTCTTCAATGTTGTCCTTAGGTTTCTGCCATATAATAGGAGATAATGAATACTATACCGTCCTATAATTGGTTTGTGCTTGCTTTTGTTAACAACTTTAAAAATGTATACCATAAAATGATGGAGAAAGTTTACACTAATAACAAAGTGTGTGTTCAGACCTCAGCCTATGATTATCAGTATTGTCGTAAACACGGGGAAGTTATCTTTACTTCATTAAACTTTCAATATAAATGATTACAAGTATTGAAATTGGATCCGGATCAGTTCCACTGTGTTATGGCTGCTACTGAGCAGTGTAGAGGATTGAAATGTAGCTAGCTGGAAATTACCACCTGAAAAACTTGATTCCATTAACCCATAGAAGGCCAAAACTAACTCGGCTTAGTCCAGAATATAGACCATTAGATGATTACTTTGACTCTGCTTTCATCCTAAATTAAATTTGATTTTATGGGAAACATGATTATCTTTATAGATAGTGGATCTCCCGATTTCTTCTATAAGATAAATGATAGTACATGTTGGTATTTCATTTTTGTGTTAATATGACAATTCACTTGTTGTTTTCATAGATGCCATTTTTCATTATTATTATTCTTAGTATCATTATTATTATTATTATTTATTAATAATTTCTTTATCCTTCCACCATTAAGCATTCAGTTTGAAGAGGCTGCTAATTTTTCCTACTAAGCTAAAATATATATATACACGTATATATTTTTTTTATTTATTAAACTTTTAATATATTCTGTGTAATGTATCTTGGGAACACTAAAATTCAAATTTCTTTGACAAATGTGTACAATTGTAGAAGCCATATGATGCAAGTTCCAGAGAATATTTAAGGGCTTGCTATTTTCTAAACTGCTGGCAGATAAGGTTGCTAAGGAAGCATTCTGGTGATAAGTGGAATCCATTTCATTAGAACACTAATCACTTTGCTCATCACTGCCAACTCATAAATTCATACATTAATATTTCATATCTTCCCATATTATTGGCCGTGTATGAAGTATTTTTTAAACCACAATCTTGAGGTGGTGGACCTTTAACATTTTAACAATAATGTTCATGCTGTGTGGGAAATGGGGGAAAGAGAAGGGATAGACAATTTGCAGTTGGAATGCATATGGTACTCCTCTAAAATATTTTCTATAATGGAATGTTGACATTTATTCATTTTCAAAGAATAACAATTTAGATCACTTTGTGCAGTTGAATGTTAGCAAAAAAACATTTAGTGTAATTTGATAAATAATTTTGATGGTTGATTACAAAATCTATGGTAATCTTGATGACGAAATTTGATGTATTAGTATTAAGTTTGATGCTTGAATTGGCATATGCTATGATGGTCTTGATGACAAACTATAATGGTCTTGATGACAAACTATAATGGTCTTGATGACAAACTATAATGGTCTTGATGATCAACTATGATGGTCTTGATAACAAACTATAATGGTCTTGATAGCAAGCTATGATGTTGGTATTGATGACTAGGTGTCTATTTTCCTGTTCTTGGTGAAGCTGTAATGGTCTTGATGATCAACTATGATGACATTGATGACAAACTATGAAGGCATTTATGACAATCTATTCTGCTGGTCATATCTTCAAACGAGTGACATACCATGATGGTCTTTGTGTCTGCAAGAACATCATGATGTGTAACATAGATGTGTATTGACATTAAATATATACATCTCGCATTAAAACATAAATTTGATGTGAAACGCGATTGACAACATATTACTAAAACGTCAATTGATAGTTATACTTTTAATTTCTCAGTATCATATTAATTTTATTAATTAATCATTCAGGTTTCATGAGAAAATTTGATAATTGCAAAGTTGCCATAGTAACAGTATAGTATAGTAATTCACATAAATATTTTAGACTAAATATGATATTGAAATTATATGTTTGAAGCATTGGGACCATGGCACCGGTGGGATGAGCATGCAAGATTGCTATGTTCGATAGCCATGGCATGTTTTATTGATAAGAAATACAAGTCAGCATCAAGCCCACTGATAGGTGCAATTATATATTTATGAATGATATTCACAGCGGCTGAAAAGCAAACTTCTTGAACAATGGAGAGGTGCCAGATAGCTGGCAGGGTTTCTTATCAGGTGTAAATAACGCTCGTATTCACCACCGCTGTATCGTCTGGGCAGGAGAGCTTCGTATTGTAGATCGAGGCATACGATAGATGAAATGCAATAATCATAATCTTGTGAAAATATTTCTGTTTCCACTTTTATTAATCTGGTTTTCAAAGTTGTATATTTTATTCAGTGATCTAGACTTAGGTTAGCTTTTATTTCAAAATCAATATGATATACTCAACAAATTTATTTATGGGCCAATGGTATTTTGGGGCATTCATGTTTAGCTTTATTTTAATGACGAAAGAATGTCCAAGTGTCTCCAGATAATCATCAAGGATGTTCAGACACATTGGAAGAAATACATGAGATTCCTCAAGCCAAGTTCCAAAATTTGATAAAAAGCTTTTCCACAAAGCATCTGCTGGCCTTTAATTATTATTTTTTAAAGGATATATCACTACGCTTGGAAAAGAAACTCATTTCAAATTTGTTGAATGTTTATTTCCATTTATAGTTATATTGAGTAAAAGGTACATTTAACATGTAGCCTTTCTACACCTACAATTATATGCAGAGATGATGCATTATAATTATCAGGTCGATGACATATTTATCTTGGCTTGTCTGGCTAGTCCAGGGTTGAAAAACTAATGCTGTAATGATGGAGTTCAAGGGACAAGACATTTAAACCGCTCGAGTGGCTCATCGTGTGAAAGAGCCATGGTAATTCCCAATGATTAGTCCATTGATGTCTTGCTCAACAATCTTTAATCATCCAAAGAGTCCTATCTAATCATTGAAACATCCATCATGTTCTATCTTTGTATTTTCACTTCAGTCTGGGGGACCTATTGCCCCTATGCATTTACAGTTCTTTTCTGCTCGGACCCTGCTTCAAATTGTCCGCTCTTCAATCCTTGACATAGAGTTCACTCTGTATGGAACCGAATGTACCGATGTCACAATGGTTGTCAAAGTTGAGGCGAGTGTCATCTGCAGCAGGTCGAAGGTTGTCCAGCTCCCTCTGGTGGCTGTGGTCACATGATTAAATGGAAGGTGGTGACAGCGTTGGGACAGTCGACAAAATTTGGAACCAATGGTGTATTGTGTGAACAAATTTGATCGCAGAGGAAGGCTATTGTAAAGGGACCTGGTGGCAGTTGGATATTGTTTTGACAGGATTAGCGAGTCCCTCCTACATAAGGGGCCATAGTGCCCTTATACCGTTTTTAAAGGTCGGCAAATTGGACTTTGGTGACTGCTCATGTTGATGCCCATCTGGATGAAGAAGATTAATTAGCGGACAGAGGTGTTCACAAGTTCAATAATAATTGGGATTTTTAAATATCCAGTGTTATTAATTATTTGAAGAAAATCAGAAGTCATTTATTTGGTTTAGAGATAAAAAATTGTACATCCTAGTTATAAAAATACTAAAATTGTCGAGTCAATGAATTGGTTTAAAAATTCTGTTAATCCCAATTAATAAATACCAAATTTGTAATAAATATAATCAAATGTCTACAAATTAGTTTAGAAATATTTTCTGTTCATCCTAAAATACTGAAATTGTAATGGCTATTTCTTTAAAAACAGTTCCTCTTTTGTAACTTGTAGTATGTAAATATATGGTAATCTAAACGATCAGCTATGCTTGTGACTATTGGACATCGGTCTCGGAGTCCATACAATAAGACTGAAACATTTGTCCGTGCAGTAAATGGAGCCAAATTAACTCCCAAATCAATTGATTAGGTTGTTTTCGGTGTCCTTTAATTTGGTCTTGGCACAAAAAGGCCAGGCAAGGTATCTATTATTGATGAGAGCTGACCTGTATTCTGTTTCCTCCGACCCCGAATCATTAATCATGGACCTACCTGCAGTAGCAATCAGCGACAGGTAAATGTGCTACCTGGATAGCGGACACCTTTAACCACCACTACCGGCTACCACTTTGATCTTGATTAATTCACTCACTCCATAAACAGTCTGCATTTAGATGGAAACCTGAGGTGTACTTTAAGGAACAGCCACTGTGGGAACACTTTACTGGATTCAACATCACAAAATAAATATATTTCCTTATTAACATTTTATATTTATAATATTATATTGGTCAAAGGGAAGCTAGGCCTGAAGCAGATGTATTATTTAAAAAAAAATCTATTTAATATTATTACAGTATTACAGTATTATTATTGTTATTGTTATTGTTATTGTTATTGTTATTACTATTATTATTATTATTATGTTAGTATTTGATGCAAATTTTCTATTTTTATGTGGATGTTAGTGGAGTATTTAGAATTACATTTGTTTTCATGTTGCAGATTACAGGACATTTTATGGAGTAGGATTGAACACTCAAGTGATATTCAGGTAAGCTACTCAAATATTTACAATGTGAATAATCTTATGGTACTTATCATCCAAAACTTGAGAGAAAAAAAACTTAATGTGATATACAAGATCCTAATATGTGTTCAAATCTTTAAGCAATTTGTAATTATGTACATAATTGTACTTTCATATATACATGTACAATTTACAGAAATAACCAGGTAGTCTAATAATTTTTCACAGAATCATTTACAGAATGGTTCATGCAGAACAATGTCAGAAACACTTTTAGAAATAGTGTTATCAATCCAATGCAAATCGACTGATTTGCCGGATTACAGTAAATTACGACAACGTATAGGCGTGACCGAAGCAGCAACACATATTAATGATGAGAAAGTACATGACAGTTGCTGTGTGAAGACGGTCACCTTTAGGACAGATACATTGATTAGACCGTCCTGTCGCCGCTTACATGATCATTGGACACTGTTTGCCTAGTTGCTATGGCGATAAGTTGCATCGAGCTTTGCCGGATCCAGAACTGGATGGAATCATGAGTTTGCCCAGGGAATCGATGCATTCATGAGAGCATGTTTGTGTTTTCAGCGGGGCCTCATTAAATGTGATACAGTTCAGCATAGAAATGTCGCACAAGATGGAAATATACCAGCAGGCTTGTACTCTCATCTTACCAGAGAAATTGATATTAATGAAACGGCTCGATAAGTTCAGGATATTATCTATGAATGGGAACAATGGTGAATAAGGGTGAAGATCAATATATTGAAACATTGGGAGGGAAGACGGCTTTCATGTTACGAGTGTTGTACGCCCAGAACTTCAAGCCTTTCAAAGCCTTACCCAAAGCCTTATCCATCAGTATCCATACTTGTCGTGCACTTTCCATGGCCGATCACCTCGGGGAACATCCACTCATCCAGGACAATGTGATTGGCTGCTCTCTACGTGGCATATAGGTTTTAGCAAAATGGAATTGATAGGAAGCAAACAGTCACTAAATAATTAACGAATATCCAAATAAATAATTGCTACACTATGTCTATAAAGAAGTTATCGACAACTCTGTCATGCCGTGTAGCCATAGCTACTTTCAGGGACGACTTAAGTTTCTGAAATATAAGTAATACTTTCCGATAATTATGACATATATATTCCATGGTAATCATAAACCCTATTTCCTTAACAATTATTTGTTACTAGATGTATTCATTGACCTACCTCATGACAGAAATGACAATTAGTTATTATCCGACAGACAAGTCTACTTTCGTATGTCATATTGTGTATTTGACTGAAAACAGTATTGGCTAAAATGTCCTCGTCTAACTAGGTATGTGTATTTATCACTAAATGTTTCATAGATGTTGTTATGCTTCTAGTTCAAATCTAATTATAGACCTGGGTCCCATTCCACAAAACAATCTTAGTGCTGTGATTATTCAGTAGAACAGGGGATCCAGAGCAATATATTTTCATATTATATTAGCAGGCTGAGATCTTACAATTTAGTATTTATCTACTTTCTCGCCATAAACACCTACTTAAATCAGTGTAAACTGTTGCCAGGATGTCTGTCTTGATATGTTATCAAGAAATGTTTTGTTGTGTAAACGCAGAGTATTCACACAGTATGTACTTCAATCAAAATTATGCTGTCTCGCCCAAATATAAATTGAACCGTTTAACAACTGAATAATAGCAGGTGTGATCCTTAGTGAAGAAAAACTAACTCCATCACAGTGTGTCTTCTCCTTATATTATCAGTTGCTAATGTATATCCAATCATTAAATGTCATTAAAGTAATTATTTTTAGTAATATTAAGCCTAGGTGAGGATGTAGCCTTGCTTGATTGCTGTGTGCATGGCTAGCCAACCAAAGAAACGTATGCTTCATAAAACAGCATTACCATATAGGAGCCATCTGTAAATTTATTAATCAATGCTTAACCTGTCTACCCTTGGCTGTCTGAATTCAACCGAAGATGTCTGTTTAAAAATAAAAAAGAGGAAAGGAAGGTGGGAAAATTCTCGTTAAAGTGATGTCTGCTCTTCTGGAACACAATGATTGCATGACTAGATCGGACCCATTTAGCTAGCAAACTTAGATATCCTGTAATGTTGGGTGGACCCATTTAACTAGCAAACTGTTGGGTATCCTGTACTGTTGGGCACACTCTAGCTCAGTTTATTTATTCAACAAGATTATCTCTGTCACACTCTGCTGGTTCACTTAATGTTTTGTGAGAATTGTCTTTGTCTATGTGAAATTCGTCTGGATGCGCGTGGGATTGACTTCATTGAGCGATCTGACAAACTGAGTAATTATTAATGAGGGGCAATGGTATTGTTCTCAAGTGCTTCATGATAGGTACAATAAGATATTGTTTTTATGTGCCCCCATGGACAACAATTAACAGGACAATTATATTCACACCTCACGAGATCATGTGTTTGATGCCAACGTTCAGTAGAGCCTAACTTCCATATATAATTCTCTGGTAGATAGGTCTCTAGAGAGATCAATGGTAAGTTATAATAGCATGGGGAAAAACCAAACTACTGGAATTAGTTATTCATTAAATAACTTGGACAAGAATCAAATGTGTGTTAATTAGTATACATGATAGCAAGAACATGTGCAAGTTCTTTTGCAACACTTTGTATCAAGTTATTGTCCAATTCATTTCATTGAATATTATTTTGACATGCTTTTGTCTAGATACTTGGTGGGTTTTCTATTCATTTCACTGGCAACAACTTGTGAAATGTGTATTTGCCCATGGGGCATTTTAATTAAACTTTTGTATCGGAAGACTTAGCTTTAAGTAGGTTAAATTTTATGATGCAATTTGAATTTCAGCTTGGCTAGAAACCAATTCTGAGTGAATTGAGTTATGACCCATGACAGAGCATATAATACATCAAGGTGTTTCACAAAATTACAAACTATTTTAATGGTTTCTAACTAGAATCTCTGAAAGGTTGTATACAAATCTGATCTCTGTGGAAATTGAAATCATTAAATGATAATGAAAGTGATGACTAGATGTATATTTACCGAGAAAGGTTCTATTGTTGATGCAGTAGAGCTATTGGATATATTTGAATAGACCAGCTGGTACACATTATATGATTCGACATAAGCTAAACAAGTTATTAAGAATATATACTTTGTGTCAATATCACTAGGTACTTGGCCTAGTACAGATGTTGGGTTAAACAATTACTGTTACGTGGGAGAAAGACCTATTTCTTTCAGATTGATATTTGTTTACAGGAAAATGAGCACATTTCCATTGATGAAATATAATACATCAACTACATGCAAAATTGATAACATTTAATATAAAACAATTAAGAATCGATAATGTATTGCAATTCATTTATGTGCCACATCTGGTTGTTTTTGTATTGCACAAATAAGAATCACCATACATATTGAATATTATATCTATTTTACAAGACACTCTACTCTCGTTGGTTGTTCATTGTCAGTATTGCACGACTCTCTTGGATGGACCTTGACATTGTTACCAAATTGCACATGGTACCAAACTGTTCATGGTGTTCTGTTGTTGGTGTTCATAGAAAACCATCAAAGACACAAAATGCATTTAGCACTGTTTTTGACCAAAGTGGATGGTTACGTTTTTATTATCATGCTCATTTGCACTTGATTGGAAGTTCTCTAACTGTAATGCTGGTATCTCTAATGGGTCAAACTTGGTGATGACAGTTTCCTGGTTGTGTTTACCATACAAGACTGAAATTGATATCATGATCTCTGGAAAATGGTTATTGATAGGTAACTGTATGCCATAAATAGAAAACAAGGGCTTGTTGGTAAGTCTGACATAAATCTGGTCAGGTTGTCAGTTGCTTTCAGTTGTCACTTTGGTTGTGTTTTTAATTATAAGCTGGGAATAATCTTGTCATCAGATATCTTTTGAAAACTCGAAGGAACCATCTACCTCCAGTTGTGTTTTTAAACTTTCTGTTATATATAGAAGGATAAGAGATATTTTATGTACTTGTTTCTCTTTACCTGCCAGTTGAACTATTTGTGAAGCTCTATTGAACATATCACACCACCATTAACTTGCATTAACTCAGCAACAATTTTTTGTTTCAAGATATGGTGATAACATTGTTGTAGCTTCCTGTTCATCAAAGAATCTAGAATTTCTTTAACTTAAAGGGGCAACTTCATACTTGCACGTATTTAATCAATTTTTTTTAATATTTTTATTATTTTTCTATATAATGTTAGCAGTTAGTAAAAAAATATTAAAAAAAATATACCATAAATATATAACGCTACTTTACCCATTTAAAACTATGGTGTTCCCCCATCTAAATATAG
>JAUTBQ010188102.1:0-10513 GCA_032361185.1 Lepetodrilus ovalis | reverse complement strand
GACATGTTCAGATAGCCATTTAGTTGGCTGTTCATGGATCCCGGAAGTTTTTCAAATAAATATTGTTTAAAAAAAAAAAATATATATATATATATATATACAATGAAAACGGAAAACGGAATACCTTTTCAAAACGACTTCTAAAAATATACAAACCCGCTTACCCCGCTCATGTTGCTCATCTGAACTTCTATGAGCCACAGAGAGCTTGTTTAGTGAGTGAAGGGAACAAGCGGGCACAGTTTATTGGTTCAGGAAACCGAAGGACAATGGATTAATCAAGACGCTGGTCACTGGCTAGCCATGCGCGGAGAAAACATACATTTTATTTCCGTTTCGCATGTGTATAATAATAAAATCGTATGTAATATTATATTATATAAAGGGTGCAATAAAAAAGAAAACATCAATCTAAGTCACCACTAATAATCCTAGCAACACCAACAGTATGCCTATTATTTATAATCACCTCCCTATTTTACAGCAAAGTTCTAAATGTAGTATTATTAATAGTACCAGACATTTTAATAATCTTAATCAAATTTTAAGTCCGTCAGTATTTATTTCTAACACTAATAAATCGGCAAGCTAATGCGGAGATAGGAGATATGGAACTTGTAGTCTCGTGGTTGAGGGCGATGCATTCAAATTTGCTGGTGGCGAGACGTTTAGAGTACATTTTAACATGATTTGTAAATCACCTAATCTTATTTACGCCATAGCTATCAATTAGTTTGAAAACGCACACGCAAATATTTTATTTCCGTCTCGCATGTGTACAACAATAAAATCGTATTTAATAATTATATATAAAAAATCTAAATGATAATTTCAAGCCAGAATATCTAATATAATGGCCTGGTGCTAAAGTTTGATTTTTTTTCTTTGAAGCCAAGAGATCAGTCACTACAGCTCAGTGCAATCAATGCTTCCTGATCAGATACATATTTTATCATTTAACAACATCGTTCCAAAATCATGCTCAAAATGATACTTGTATGTGATTTTATTGCTTTGTAAAACAGAATGTCTCACAGTCCGTGAGGTCATTTAAGGTAATGCTTACAACTGATTCTACAAAAGTCAGCTTTCAGATAATCATACATTATGAAATATAACGTCATGAAAATTCTCCAGTGGCCAGACATGCCAAATTGAAATAATCACTGTAGCAATAAAACATGAGAGAGTATGAGGAAAGGTCAAATATATTCTGAAAGTATAACATTCTGTACAATTGGTTTTCCCCCATTATGTACAGATTCGAATAGCAAAGCCAGCCGTTCATTTACGGGGATCGGGGACATCAACGGAATCTAATAACTGTAAGTACATCAATAGAATCAAGAAAGATTTCTAATATTTGATATAATTAAATTTTACTATGTTGCTTGACAAGTTACTCACATTTGCAGAAAGGTGTATATTTAAATGAAAATATGTTGTTGGATAAAATCTGAAAATTAAATTAATATTGTAGATGGCGATGTTATTTATGGTGTTTTGAGGTTTCTTTCCTATACCTTAGTGTTGTTTTTGTTCCACAGATTCTTTCTTACACTGGCAACGTCCGTCGTATCATCAATTTCTCTCCAGTTTTGACTATACATTTCCTATGCCTGATGCAAATTCAAATGTGGTGGATGGCATAACAATTGTGAAATCTGGAATATACTTCATATATTCGCAAGTGGCTTTCAATGGAAAATCTATTAAGTAAGTACCGCATTGGGTGACCTCCCTTTTCTCACTCTTTGTGTATGTATTATATGTATGCCAAATAATTATATGTATGCTATGTGTAACCATTTATTATTTGTTATTCTTCAGCGATACACCTATTAAGGAGTGCGGACATGAAGTTATTTCGATTAACAGGAACGAGCACAGTGTTTTATTGGAGAGTATTTTAACACAAGACAGAGAGTAAGTGTAAAGCAATTAAGCATGTACAATTAATAGCACATTTTGTTAAATCTACTTTAGCCGTTATCTTAATAAATAAAAAATTGGGCGTACGTGTCCATACAAATAACTGAATGGTTATTAAGGAATGTCGTTTATGTAATTGAAGTCTTGTGACGAGCTGCGACTTACAATAATCTACACAAATTGTAATAACTGCAGATAAAACAATATTGTTTCTTCTTTCATGTTGTTACAATTCAAACTAAACCTTTATATTATGTAATTCCGGAAGGTTATTACAACCCACGAACATTTTGTGTTACGTTTTAGGACGATCAGGTATTACAATAGCCAGTAATTTTGAGTAGAATTCAGCTAAAATATATTCAGGGCAGTTGTTATTTAAATTCAGAAGATATACATTTTTGGTAGACTATTTCAATTGAAAGCTCCGATAATATCTCGATGCTACGTTTGGTTTTGACGGTCAACGTTTGATTTCAGAGGACGTCCCTTTCCTAGGACGGGCGCCAGCGGTACCCTTTACCCGTTGGATACCCACAGCCAAATGGGGCTATTCCCTGTATATAGAGGAGATGTTCTGAAGGCGAGAGTGTCACCATATTGCCAACCGTACGCTAGAGTGATGATGAATGCGACATACACATACTTCGGAGCTTTCATGGTCGCCGATCTCTCGTAGTACGGTTTCTAATAGATGCCCAATGACGGACAAGAGACTGTGTTCCCACGGGTTCCAACTCAGCAAAGGGATCCTAGACATGTTGAGGAAATCTTTTAATTCGTACCAATTAAATGTAATCCGTAGACATACAATTACAGATATATTTTTTGGTCTTGATTTGAGTAAGAGGATGCACAGTATTTTCGCTTAGGCACTTCCAAAAAGCGCTTCACTGCCCTTTGCTAAAGAAAGTTCCATGACATTTATCTCATAAGAGCTAAATTAATTTGGAATGCAGCATGCATTTCACGACGTGCTCCGAATAAATCGAATAAGAATAATATATAGTAGCGGTATACCCTTTCCTTTGAGTGTTGGTCATGGACATTCAAGGAGACTAATTATTGAATGAGGAATTCCCGGTACAGTTGTAATACTGTTTCGATTACAGTTACTGATCCGCTACAAATAGACATGCATACCATATAACAGTGCTATCGTATCGTATTGCCGACTAAGTCAATTGCCACCACTGCATATACGTAAGCACTGGGCTTAGGAATTTAGAGCCTAATTTCCGAAAACCCAAGGTGTAACGTTAATATAATGAAGCAAAATGAACTACGATTGCACGGGTGGTATATAAACGGCAAAGTCCTAAACGATTTGTTGAAATTGAATGTTGCCTACCATACAGTGTTGGAAAGGGTTTTGGAACGATTATATATAGATTAGCGAGTCTTTTTTTTAAACAGTTGTAGCCAAGAACTAGTCCAAAACAATCATAAATATATGTGATATTATGACGTTAAAACCAAGAGCTAAACGTTAAAACTAACAAAATCCGTTTTAGCCCATCTATATAATAAACCAACCTTGAAACACGTCGTTATATACATAGGGCAAAGAGTTCAACATGTTGGCCAAATGTTGACGGGATGTTGATGAGATGTTGACGAAATAATGTTGTAATTTTGACTAAATCAGCTGACCTTCCCGACATCCAGCTAGTCCAGAAATCGCTCCATATGCATTAACGCTGTATCGCTGATAGTAGAAGCATTATGGAGACGAAGCTGCTTTGTCTAGCATAAACAAATTTGAATGAAAGTGGATGACATTCAGCTGTATATTGAGATGCCATTTCATTTTGTCCAGAACAATTTGTTTGGGGGTGAAATCATGCGTTATTTTCTACACACCCAAAAAAGATGATATTTTGGCTAAATTGTCAAAAATATATTGTATTTAGATCCTTTTCTTTATATAAAAAGATTAATGTTCTTAGCCTTTTTTTCTTTGCGTTTTCCTGGTTAAATAAAGTGATATTTTTTTTAGTTGGCCAAAATTGCTGCTGAAACCCACACTGAACATCTTCCTTCTTTGCATCTTCCACTTTCCCTCGAAAATTCGACTTTCCATCTGATTTTTAACAACATCTCGTCCACATGTTGATGAAATGTTACCGAAATGTTGATAGTGTAGACAAGTATACAACACACTTTGACCGAATTCTTCAAAACGTATGCTCTACTGGTTGTGTAAAGTGGTCTTGTGTTGATAACACAAATGTATATATTTTCAGGTAAACCTTCGCTAGACCTGCTATGTAGGGCAACGACCTGTGATTGTATACGTTTAATATGAAGTTTTACACAGCCTGTCAAGTAGCGTTGATGTAGACTGGTTTGGCGGTGTGCTGTGTACTGTGTATTTGGAAATATAGTTTCCACGACGACAGACGACGGAGGTAGAAAGTCTTTCTGAGGACAAAGGACGTTGGTATTCCTTTCTGCAAACAAACACTTTTCTTTTTTAGTTCCTTCATTTGGGTCCAGGTGGGTCACGTTTATTTTAGAATTGGATGAATTCTCCCGAATTTGCCAACTTCCGGTGAAGCCAAACACGAGTATTAGGTCTTGGGTTGACTAAACTGAGAAAATCTTAATACGCCGTCAATACGAATAGTGTGCGTAAATTACTGTTCTATACATCAATTATGTTGTTCAGCCGTCATAAATCGCGATACAACGTCAATAAAACAACATGCACGTACATCTACCCAATGAGGTTATCGTCAGAATCTTTAACCCATGCACCCTAAATACTAAATACGTCTTGGCCTACTAATGGCGGCTATTACGTATTCCCACTGTTCTAATAGTCATGTAAATTTACATATACCTTGTAGTTGTCGTTTCTTTTCATTGATAAATTCAAAACGAATATATATATATATATACTCAGCAAAAAAAATAAGTGCCAGTAGATATTATGGAAATGTGTTATCTTTTTAGGATCGATAAATAGAACAGTGATAGTTCATTGGATAGATTTTTCCGGCGTTTTCATCGGGGAAAATTATTTCATGTGTTGGCTTTTTGCGCGCGTTCTGTCCTAGATGTAAGCCAGAGGTAGATGAAGTGCTAACGTAATCAGTACCTCTATTGTGCGAGGATGGAATACAGCGTGCGTTGAGTTTATTTTCATTATTGTCATTATAGGGCACAACAATTCAGTTTTAATATAGGGCAAAATATTGCATTTGCTCATCTTTTTGAGTTTTTGCTAATCATGTTGCTCCGTGTGATATGAGTGATACCATAGCTTTAAATGACTAAATAGAGCAAATTTAGCATTGACTATCGACTATGAATCATGCCATATGTACAGGCGCTTTTCGAACTTAGATCCCATCTGTAAATATATCACTCGTGATTATGCAATGTACAGTGGTTTTACTTAATATATGTTCGTATTATTGAAATGTTTACCTACGTTCGTGAATACCTGTTCATTTTTATTTTATGGTAGCTTCACGTAACATCATTAGAGACATTTACTATTTACTGTTACTATGTCGATATTCAAACACGAATATTCCTGTGTACTATGTCATATAATCAAGTGAATTTATTCACGTACGTACACACAAGTTGCACTTCAACGTGATGAAGCATGTCAAATATCGGATGTTCACCACGTGTACGAGACGGAAATTGCAATAATAACATTCGCGTTTCAAGATGAACGTGGGAAACTAATAGGTATCTCATGAAACTTGTATTGAAGAAAGTTTTGATACAATGCAACATTGATGTCATATTACTTTAATTTGAAACGTTCTAATATGATATATCATCATTGATATATTGAAAATCAATGTTTACATCACCATTTTTTCATTGATAATGTACTTTTTATACAGTAATACTTTGTTAGACTGTTAAAATAAAATTACTATGTACCTTTTGTTATTTGTTTTGCAATTAGCAAGGCTGAACATGTCATCGCTCACATTAAGAATTCATGATTAAGAAGATAGACAAGATTACTATACTTTTCTAAGTATGATTTTATGCTCAACTCAAATTTTAATTCACAAATCCTCATATTTATCTAAGTTTGAGCATGAAATCGTACTCAGAAAGTTTCGTAATCTCGGCCCCAGGTCACATGTGCGTGGAATGTAGATACCGACTATATCACAGGCAGATTAACACTCTGGCGGCAGAACGAGTTGTCTGCCCGTGTGTAGAATATGAAACCAACCAATCAAAACGTGTTGTAACCTGTACAAGTGCGACCGGTCTCTAAGGCTAGGGAATGCGGATAGTACGAGTCAGTCGAGCTATTTAGGACACGTGACATGTTACCTACTAGGCAAGATTACTTTTGACAGTAGATTCAACTTAGCAAGACACAAATGTGCAGATGACTGTTGAAAGCCCGTCTTCTGGTTGCGGGTAGCAACGTGTTGCCAACATGAAAACTCGTTGAGAATATTTGCCTTCGTTTGTGGCGTGATCAAATTATGCATCAGTAAATAACTTTTGGGTGTTCAAATCAAACGTAAATAGTCTTGGACAGAATCTCGTTTGTCCGTTATGGTCAACCCGCCGTAAATATATAATTGTAATATTTCTGGACACTCTGCAAGGTTCGTTATCTTTTGATCACCACCAGGTTGAAGATATCCACAGATTCTCGAATAATGTTTCCAATTGGAACATAATACGTTGGTCGGGGCATTTCTTCGGGTACCTTTTCTCGTACTGAGTCCAATCAACCGACGAATAATGCGAGAATATTTCAGATGCTTTTTACATTTCCGACATTCGGAAGGAGTATACCTCATGATATTCATGATCACTGGAATACTTGTTTCGTCGGCTAGTTGTACTGAGCTGGTCTGCTCCACAATCAACTGTTTGTCCACCATGATCATCAGAGTGTTCCAGAGTGGATGATTTCAGGAATAACCTTAGTTCTACTAGCTAAAAGCGTAGGTCCTTTGATGGAACGGCGGAACTTGATGATTAACCGTTGGACACAATTTCATGGTTGCAGAATTCAACGAGATTTCATGTCGGGAGGGAATGGTAGTAAAAATGGCGAAATATGCAAAGACAAGTCACATAATGTTTCTATGTTCATCGTGGGTCATTTTCCAGTTCGAATTCACATTATATCCGATAATTCTGTCACATTTTCACCAAAAGGAGTCGACGTCAATCCACACTTGAAAGACTCGCCCGCCATTTTCTATCCCAGAATGCAACGATTCAGTATAGAAATAATATTCGTGTAAGAATTATACATATAGGAATTTATGAATATAAAATGTTATCTTTGTTAGACATGGATATTGTTCACGGAAAAGGTTTCAACAAAGACACGCATCACAATTGCAAACCTCCCCAAGCTTCACATTAAACGATACTGCTAACCCTATCAGACCCTACAAACATTTCCATGGTCAAATTCCCTCGACATGCCCCATCGGTGCGCACCACCTTTATCCATTTGGAACACTGTCCGTTGTTTTTAAAAGCCAAATTGTCATAATTATAAACACAGGGCGAGTTCATTTTGTTTAGCTCTGGCACAAGGCAAAACATCTGGCACAACGCACAACGTCTTGAAGATAGTCTATAGGGCTGTTGTTTTGCAATGTAACATCTAGTTGCTTACTGTACAAATAAACAACATGGCGACCATTCTAGTTGGTGATGGCGATAATGCAAAACAAGAACAATATGTCAATATATCGTACTATATATGCATATTAATATTGTAGGGGTCGCCATTTTACAGTGATAGTAAATAGATTATAACCAGGTAAAACCGCATTTTGATGGCGACATCGTATATTTCCGTTAGTTTTCGTGTTTTAGCCTCGTTTTAGAAAGTTGTTTACTATAGAGTATGTTATGTCAGTGTATATTGGTTTTCGCTTATAGGAGTAATTTGTATTGGTTAGAGTAGAGTAAGAGTACCAATAAAAGATAGTGTTTTTGGTTTAATAATCATCTTGCATGTGCCTTTTAATAAGGTACGCCACAAGTCCGCGAGAAGTATGATCTATCAAGGGACGTTCAATACGACCCAACCATAGATTATATTTCCCACAGGTAGTGTTAGGTGTTAGGTGATATGTTAGGAAGTTTATAGTAGTAGAATAGAAGTAATTCTTTATTTGTCGAGCAAAGTCAATAGTTCATCTTGAGAATTGAGTAATGTTGCAGCATAGAGAATAGATCTTGTAGGAGAGTGATTGAGAGTTGAAAGATGTAATATTGTGTCACTGTTATCGTTTATTTTCTTCTGTCGATAAATCATTATTATTCCAGTCAGTCTGAGTTTGTCCCAACTTTATTTACTGGACGCACATTATTCATCTCTGAACGAACCAACAAGCTATACACCAGGAACCGCTTATTATTAGAGTTTGCAGGGATAGTGCCCTTCACTGTTGATGATAAGGGAGAAATACGTGGCCATTTACGTAACATCATAGCAAAAATATAACGCAACGCAAAGTCGCTCTCGTGGACCCCTTATTGTTAACAGTGGAAACCCCTATCTGTCAGCACTATCTCTCTATAAAACGCAAACTCTATTAACTGGGCAGGACTAACTATCTTGGAAAAGTTTCGTATTCATGGGGCATGTTAGACATGAGCAACACAACCAGTATCATACTAGGGCTCCAGACTAACATTTTGAGTTACTTATTGAGTTATTTACCCACAGGTCGACTAGTAATGGAACGTTGCAAAGGCATCAAAAATGGTATGCGTTAACAAATACGTTAGGAGTACTATCGATAGAAACAAATAGTTAAATCAAAACGCTATCGATGCAATTTCTACCGATCACTCGCCATCGCGATCTATCGGTAGTTTGATCTATCGGTTACAGCACTAGCCGTTATACTGTACAGCAGCCTGCCGAACATTAGACACAGGCAACACAATCAGAGTCTGATAGTCTGATAGTCTGACAGACTGATAGTCTGATAGTCTGACAGTCTGGTGCTGTAAGAGACCTCTGATATAGAACACATGCAATATGGCCAGTAGCATTGTCCAGCTCTGATCTATCGGCACCAGGAAATATTGATCTTTCTCGTGACTCCAAGCCATCACCATTGAGGGTCTAATGCTGGCAACTCAATTTCCTGATTCAATTATATAACTGAAACTTTATTGCTTTTGAAGAAAGTTGCTAAAAGCAGAGACCGTCTGGAGAATCCCTTCCCGAGAGTGATTTGTTTATAAGTGGCTGATCGGTTTCAATTATTGTGGAAATAACGGTATTATTTATTTACTTGTTGTATAGAAAATGTTCTATAGAGAAAGAGAGGGGCATTGCTTTGTGTATTTCTGGATTCACTGCACTACTTGATATTGGATCGGTTGATCCATCCACCTGTCAACAGCCATCTATCCTTTCATCCTTTTGTATGTCCATTTATATATGTTCATTTGTTCATCATCTATCTATTGTTTCATTCATTGTCAATCCATCTGTTCATCCAGTCATCTACCCATTCATCTAACCAAATGTATCCATCATTAATTTATTCATCCATTTTTCCATCCATCCATTCCTGTTTATTCATCCATTCATCCATCTAGCTATCCTTCCATATGTCATTAATATACATTAGATAATAGTACAGTGTCCCCTCTATATAAGGCTGAATTTGGGGTCCATGACATACCCCCAGCCTTATAGTACCAGCCTTATAGGATAGTACAAGTAAAAATAAAAATGGGATCCACATCTGGCCCAGCCTTATATCCGAATCCGCTCTGTATCGAACAGCCTTGTATCGAGGGAACACTGTATTCGATAAATTTGCAATTTTATATATTATATCTTCATCAATAATTATCGATGATTTATTCATATAACATGAGTAAGGCAAAACAGTAATCAAATAAAAATGCGAAACAATTATTCAGTTGAAAAAAAGAAAGATTATTCTTTACTTCCTTTTCTGGTTGTCTTTGGCTGGGTTTTTTCTTCGGAATAACGTATTCTGAACTTCAGAAACTCTTTGAATGAAAAGAACTGCCACTCCAACAAATGTATATTTTCCTCCTGACCTTTGTGGCATGTCTTTTGTGTGTAAAACTCAAAATAGTTTGAAAATAGCATTTTCTAATAGACCAATTATAATAAAAAACACTTGAACTTTAGAAAAATCATTTGAAATTCGAAAAAATGCAGAGCGCTGACAAAGCAGTGATATTTTTTCACATTGAAATGCAGTCACTTTTCCTGGTCTTGGTTGAATAAAGCTTTCTCTCGCATGCTTTTATTTCTTGGTTATTACAGTATAAATCTTGCTAGAATCATACATTTAACAAAAAATATTAGGTTTCCTGCGGATTATTTGGAACTGACCTTATGAAAATGAAATTGGTTTATATCGTTCAAATCTATAAAATTTCACAATGAACCATCATGGACATTCTATTATTTCAATAAACTGAATAGATATTACTATACAGTGCCCCCTCAATATAACGCTGAATTTGGGGTCCATGACATATAGTACCCGCCTTATACGACAGTACAGGTAAATAACAAAAATAAAAATGGGATCCACATCTGACCCCGCCTTAT
>JAUTBQ010188091.1:0-10514 GCA_032361185.1 Lepetodrilus ovalis | reverse complement strand
ATTCAAAAATTAACAGACTATATAATAGAAAATTGCATCCAGATATACTCAAGATTGAATCAAATCAACAAGAGTTAAAAGACCAGTTAGCTCAAGCAGTAAAAACTATTGGTGAAGGTCATGAAAAAGCAGTAAAGTTTATGACGTATGACATACTCATAAATGTATGTGAAAACTGGAACTATGAGAACAACCACTTTATGGTTATAGATGATGAGTATCATACGATAACATATAACATACCTAGACCTTTTTGTGCTACAGTGGTAGACTGTAGCGATGAATGCATAGGTGGTTCTGAATTTAAAACAGTTGTTACTGTTGATGATTTGGTTCAAGTACCAATAGTAAAACCTATAGTTCATTTTAAAGTTCTTAATCAAGATACTAAAGAGCTATATAATGATGTTAAAGTAAAAATAAATAATATTTTATACGATGTAAATATGGATATAAAATTAGATATTGGTGACTATACTTGTGAAATTATGACAGATAAGATGATGATTGTTGGAACTTCACCTATAAATATAACACTAAATAATTCAGATGTAAATATTTATAACTATGAACTATTTATACCAGACGAGATAAAAAATCTTTTTAGTCATGTGGAACTAGATAGTAAATATACTACAATTTTAGTACATACAGATGGTACTACAGAGACACTAGGTATAGAACATGGCATTAGTAAAACTATTAAGCTGGGAACTTGGAGTATAGCTAAAAACCAAGATGCAAATACTTTAGATGTAGTCGTTAGTGCTGGTGTAGATTATCTATCAGATGGTGATGGAAATGTAACAGTTACAATATACGAAAAAGATCAAACTATTACTATATATCACGGAGACTAAAGATGTCACAAACAGATGAAGAATTAAAAGAAGAACAGATAAAGTTCTTTAACATTATAAAAGATGCATTGGTTAGGTTAAACCCTAGTATTTTTAGTACTACACAAGGTATGACAGTAGAGGCAGTTAATACAGAGATAGCCAAAGCTATATCATTACTTAAAGGTGAGGGATTACCTGAAGATAGCGACACACTTAAAGAACTAGCTGATAAGATAGTAGAGAATCAAGGTGGTGTTACAGAAGCTAAAGTTAATACACTTATATCAGACTATGCCACAGCTCATCCTAGCACTAATGTAACTGATGAGCATATAACAGAGCTAGCTAAAGCATACCATGATGAGCATCAAGTAGTAGTGCAACAATATCCACTGGTCACAGAAGACCAACTAGAGGGAGAATAAGATGGCAATAGATGTAAACAGTTTAGACCCTTTTGGTGATGGTTCATTAAAGCACTTCTACAAATTAGATGGTAATGCTAAAGATAGTGTAGGTGGGGCTGATTTAAGTAGCAGTGAAGGAGATATACTTTATGAAAATGCTAAGTTTGGTAAAGCTATAGCATTTAATGGAAGAGGAAATGTTTACTCTAATAGTATGAACACAACATTGTTTAAAGACAAGACACCTACATCTTTATCATTTTGGTATAAAGATAATGGTAGTACAGATAATGATGTACATTACATATTGTCTAAGAGAGCATCTGCTTCAAGTGATGGGTCACAAATAGATTTAGTCTATAGCCTATCTACTAAGAAACTTAATTTTTCATATTATTCGGCTAATGGTAGAGTTAGCTTAGGATTTACCACTGTCTTTGATTTCACGGATAACCTGCACCTAATCACCCTCTCAATGGGTTCTGATGGTGTGGTTCACTTATATATAGATGGAGTGCTAAAGGAAAGTAAAGGAGCTGATTGGAGTGGTATATCAAATGTATCACAAAACTATTTAGCATTGGGTTCAGTAATTACAGACACTAATGCTGATTACCTTCCTAGAGGAACAATAGACCATTTACAAATATTCGATAGAGCTATAACTCAAGAAGAAGTAACAACTCTCTATACTGGAGAAGTAACTACTGTACCTTCCACTCAACCATTAAGTGAAGATAATCAAAAGTCATTATTTAAAGAGTTTTATAAAGCTAATAAAAGATTGCTAGCATTAGCATTTCCTAACCTCACTGCTGATTTATCCAGCATAAGTGGAGGTGGAATAGTTGTTAATCCTAGAGCTATAACTATTAAAGATGGAATTACTGAAGACAGAATAAAAGAGTTAGTAGCTCAACATATAGCAACTATTCCTAACTCACAAAAAGAAAACTCTATAATATATAAATGGAATGAAACTAGACCTGCTATATTAGGTACTAATGTATCTCTAAACCAAGAGAAAGACATAGGTGGGGCTTACGCTCTTGGTACGTCATATGCTAGTAAAAAAGATTGGTTATTTGTGATGGATCATACAAACCATACGATGAGGATATTGAAAGGTTCTAATTTATCTATAGTAATGTCTATAGATACTAATATTTTTGGTGCTGATACAAGAACTTTTTACTTAACTACTACTCCTGACGCTAAAAGAGTGGCTATATCTCAAGTAGAACATGGTTTCATAAGAATATTAAAATTAAAAGACGATCTTAGTGGGTATGAGCTAGAAAGTTCTATAGATACTGGTGCAGCTAATAGTATTGGAGATTTGGCATTAGATGGAATAGGCTCTACTATAGTATTTTCAGCAAATATTAACAAACAAATAAAAATATATGATTTAAATGAACAAGGTAGTTGGAACCACAATAAAACATACGACACTGATTTAGCATCTTCTGGAATAGAAATATCAAAAGATGGTCTAGAGATATATATCTCTGATACGAGTGAAAATATTAGAAAAGTTACAAAAGTTGCTGGTGTTTGGGGTGAATTAGTAAATAAATTTATATTACCTGATGGACATGGTGCTAATATTAACAAGTCAGTATCTTTATCACTTGATAAGCAAGTAATATACGTAGGTGATGGAGACTACAATAGCTATAAAGGCAGAGTTAATGTGTTTTATAAACAAGAAGATGGAACTTGGCAACACAAGTACGACATCCACCCTACTAATCCGGTAGCTAGTAACTATTTCGGTATAGGTGTAGCACTAAATGATGATAACTCTGTAGCTTTTATAAGTGAATTTGAAAGTCATAAAGTATATAAATATGATATAACTGTACCTACAATACTAGATGCTAATTCACTAGACCCATTCAATGATGGTAGTCTTAAACACTTCTACAAACTAGATGGCAATATAGTTGATGCTATTATTAATGAGTCTATAACATTAAAAGGTACTATTGAGTATGTAGATGCCAAATACAATAAAGGTATAAAAACATCTAATAATGGAGGAGCATACTTATCTAAAAATATATTTACTAATGATGGAACTATGAACATATGGGTTAAACCTACAGTATATAAAGATGATATGACTGTGTTTAGTACACACAATGTAGATGGAGCCAGTCAATTTGTAAATACACTATATGTAATGGGTGATGGTAAAATTCAAATAGCTGGTAGAAGTTCTATAGATGATACTTTTACTAGATATAAAACATTTGATGAAGTAGTATTACTTAATGAGTTTACTATGCTAACATTTACTAAAACAAGTAATAGATTAGAAATATATAAAAATGGAGTTCTACTTGGTGGTGTAGATAAAACAAGTTTTAATACAAATGCTTTTAAGTCTTGGATAGGGTATGATTCTATTGATGATAATGCTGATAATACTATTTTTGACCACTTACAAATATTCGATAAAGTATTAACACAAGAAGAAGTAACTAAGTTATATGAAGCTACAGTTAGTGAAGTAGTAGCACTTACTGTAGGATATACATATGACCAAGCGATAGATACACCATTTAAGATCATACCACCAGACGATAATGGTGTAACATATATCGATATAGAATGGGTAAAACATACAATAGATGCTGAGAATGTAGAGCACTGGAGTAGTGAAGGCTGGAGTAGATACACAGTAACGGGACTAGAAGAGAATATTATTAATGTTCCTAATCCTGCTGACCAAGGAACGTACTATCAAGTAGCTACACTTAAAGTTGTAGGATATGATGATACTATAGTGATGAATAAAACTTTAGGACAAGATAATTCAATAACTGGATTAACATATGTAGGACATCCTATGGTTAAAGAAGAAGCAGGACAGGAGGGATGATAAATGGCAACAATAATTCAAGATAGAAACAAGATAGGTAAAGAGCAGTTACTTCTTGGTGATAAAACTATCACCAGGAAAGATTGCAAGGGTATTAATATGACCTTTTCAGGTCTAACTGCAAATGATATATCTATAAAAAATGGAAATATCTTTGAAGATTTAAAAGTCTACATAGATAGAGTAGCAGGTGGTTCTAACATAGATGTATCTTCTGGTGTCGTAACATTAAAAGATGGAACAATTACCACAATATCAAAAATAGTTAGTGGTTTAGAGAATGTGTCGTTTGAGATAACAGACTTACAAGCAAAATACAATACGTTAAAAGGATAGAGAGATGGCAGATTTTAGTTTACAAGCATTATTGGAAGCAGAGGTTATAGACAAGTTATTACCAGTTATAGTTAAGGGTGATAAAGATTTAGAAGATAAGATAGCAAAGTTAGGTAGTAGAGTAGGTAATGATGATACATGGGCAGGCTTACCAACAGTTGACCAAAATGGTAAAGCTGTAAATGTAGGTGATGTTGCTCGTCTTAATATTACTGATGGTGTTCATGCAGCAGGTCTATATGAAAGAAAACCAGATAACAGTGGTTGGGAAGAAAAACCATATATGGATTTTGATGCTTTAGGTATCTCACAAATCATAACTGATGCTAAAGCAGCAGCGGCAGACATAGTAGTTAATGCCGATGGAACCACAACAGCTACAGTAGATGATAAATTTACCACACCTAAACAAGTTGGTGATGCAGTACAAGCTTTGGCAGCAGCACTAGCTGTATCTAATGCAACGGCATTTCACCCAAGAGGTGGTGATGAAGCTCTAGCAGTAGTAGGTAAAAATGCTCAGGAAGCTACACAAGAGTTTGTTACAGCTAATCAGTTAGCGGCAACTTTTACAACAGCAGAGATACAAGCTAAATACGACGCACTCTAGGGAGTAGAATATGGAATGGATAAGAGACTGGGTATATAGGGTTATAGCACCCTTTCTTACCCAACTAAAAAATAGACTACAAAATATAAAGATAGTAACTACTGTTGATGGTGATTTAGCTTTTACTAATGCAAATGGTGAGATAAACAAGGTAGGTAGAACAAGAGCTCAAACTGAGAGTATTGCTACGCAAGCTACGATGGCTGGTAATTTTACTCTTAATCCTAATCCTTATTTCACAAGAGGTACTTTAGATTATAATAGTTATTTAGCTAACAGCAAAGTTAAATATGTTCGTGATAAAGTACCTAATGCTGCTGGGGCTATAGAACTATCTGATAATGTTATTACATTAGTAGGTGATAACTTTTGTCCTATGCCTGAGAGTATGGAGTATAGAGCATCAATAGATGTTATGGCTGAAGTTGATGGATTACCTGACCCTAAAAATGGTCATTTACTATTCTATATGGGAATTGTATCGTATGATAGCGATAAGAGACCTATATATCCACAAGAGATAGGTTATGTGAATATAGATGGTGGTATAGCTCCAAATACAACACCTATGGTTATGGAGTTAACGAGAGATTTAACAGGCCTAGATATTTACTTTGTGTTTCAAACAGGTGCTATAGATAAAGTAAGGCAGGTAGATAAACCTCATTTTAGAGCACTCAAGTTTCATAAGAAACAACCTAACGGTGACTATAGTTATGTTGGTATAAATGGTAGGGTGTATGACCATCTCGGCATGAGTAAAGATAACAAGTATAGTGCATGGGATGTAGTAGATGATACTAAAGAGGATACAGACCCATTAAAATATATGACACCAACAGGTGAAGTGGTTAATGGCAAAGATGAGTATCGTATGAAGTTAACATCAGCATTTATACCTAAGAATGCTACTATTACTTATGGTATAGGTGATGTATTTGTTCAGACTTTTGGTGGAGGTACTTACTCATATTGGATTTCAGCTCAATCATTTCCAGTAGATGGTAAATGGCATCACTTTGATAGTGGGTGGTTCAACGCTAAAGACCAAGAAGGAATGAATGCTTACGGAAAATATAGAAATGGTACTGCTTATGTTAAACTTATGTTGTTACCTAGCTACTATTATCGTAATGATGATCACGGTAATGCGTATGTTAAAGCAGAAGAGAAAATAAAAGCATACTATGGAAACATAGCACTATTGAAAAGGAACCCATAATGACTGAAGAAGAGCAACAAGAACAATTAGATAACTTTCCGCCTGATAAAGACCCTGTAGCAATAGCTATTGCAGAAGAGAATATTAAAGATGGGCATAGTAAGGCTAAGAAAGAAGCTATCGAGAACTTAGTAGTAGAGAACCACAGTGTGAAGTATTTAGGTGATGATTTATCTCAGCTTAGAATGGCTTCAACTGTAGCTATAGCTAATCAAATGTTCAACAAGAAGATAGGTGAGACTTTCATGCAGATGAGTAAAAATCCTGCTATAGGTGAAGATGCACAAGCTATGTTTGGTGGGGTAGGCCAACTATTAGAAGCAGTTTATAAAGGTGTTTATAAAGATAACAAGATAGACTGGAAAGGAGCTGATAATAAAGTTCATACAGTAGAAGTAGAGAGCATCGCAGAAGCATTGTTAAAAGCAATGATGTCTGTAGGTGGAATAGTGACTAAGGAGAAATGATGAAAATATTAGTAATTATCTATATGATTATCATGACAACTCTTGCTGTACCTACAGTAATGGTGATGTTTGAAGATGTAAAAACTGAGCTAAAGTTAGATGCTAGTGGTTCTGATGAGCAATGGGAATTCCTTAAGGATATATCGCAGCTTATAGACTTTGCAAATGATATTGGTTACAAGTTAACTGCTGGTGAAATGACCAGGACAATGTATCAACAAAGATATAATGTAGCTCATGGTTTATCATGGACCTATAATAGCAACCATTTAAAGAGACGAGCATTTGATGTTAACCTCTTTATAGATGGTAAATATAGGACAGACAAGGAAGCCTACAGAGAGCTTGGTGAGTTTTGGGAGAGTTTAAACTCTAGGAATAGATGGGGTGGACGCTTTAATGATGCTCCACATTTTGAAAGAAGATAAGAAAGGATAGTTATGGATAATGTATATATAAAAGAAGACTTTGCTCTTCTGGATTTAGGTCAAGAAGTTGAGAACCCATTTACAATTATAGAAGGTGTAAATGTAGATGCTAGTGGTTCTTTAGTAGATAAATATTTAGCAGGTAAAGTATTATCTAATGAAGCTGTTAAAAATGGTGCTGTTCGTATCAATGAGAGTGATTGTGTAGATATGGAGTCAGATAAATCTCTAGAGTCATTTAATGATAGTATTGTGATGTTTAATGGTGGTGATATTTATTCTCCATACGATGGTGATTGGGCTAGACAATCTGTAACTCATTGGGAGCCAGAAGCGAGAGATATAGCACTTGAATATATTACACATAGAGAAAATAGATATATGTTCTTAGTTGCTAATGGTATGTTCTTACCAACACAAGAACCACGGACGATAGATACAATGAAAGAAATTAAAGAGGAGTTATCAATATGAAAAAGTTATTAGGATTAGTTTTACTTAGTATTACATTATATGGTTATGAGCTTGGCTTAGATATAGGACATCTTGAAGAGAATACTTATGGTATCAGTATTGAGAAGCCACTTAGTGGTAGATACTCAACACAGTTAACATATAGTAGAGAATCAGATAGATTAATACAAAGTAATGCATCCACTAAAGCAAGTAGAGCTTGTGGTTCTGATATGGAAACATATACACCCGAACCACTGTCTGCGGCACCAAAAGAGGAGGTAAAAGTAATACCTCCGTCACAAAAAACAAAAGTAAAATCTATAAATTATAGTGAAATCAATGTAGATAGATATGAAGCTAAGTTATTCTATACCATTACTGGATATAAGAATACTTTCCTTGATGTATTTGGCGGTCTTGGCTATACAGACTCAGATATATATGACGATAGATTTTATATGCCTATTGGTATAAGACTTGGAACAGTAGCTACTGATATGTTTAATATATATGGTGGATACAAAGTACTTACAGATATGGACCTAAATAGAAATGAAGATATGTTCTTCGTTGGAGTAGGATATAAGTTTTGAAAAAGCTAAGAGTAGCCTTCTTTAAGGCTGAACATGGAGAAGTTGATGATACTATTATAGCTAAACGGCATAAACCACATAGGTATTCTCATTGTGAGGTAATGGTTAGCGAAACTACTATGATAGGTGCTCATTATCTAGCTAAAGGTGTTAAGAAGTTTAACTATAATAATGTCATTAACTCCGAGAAATGGGACGTGTACGAGTTAGATATAAATAGTAAATATGGTATAGAGTATGCTGAAGCTTGCATAGGTGTTGGTTACGATTTAAAAGGTGCTGTACTACATTTTGTTGGTATAAAGTTTTATGAAGATCCTGACAAAGTATGGTGTAGTGAGTTTTGTGCTTTATGTATCAATAAGGCTATAAACCCTCTAGGAGGTATAGAAACTATAGAGAACACTTGTATTATGCCTAATGAATTAGCTCATATAATGATAGAATCTGGTGCTAAATTAATAGTGAATACGAAATCTAAGAAGTCACGAAGTAAAATAAACTACAAGCCAGAGGTTGATAGGTTTGGGAGGATTTAGTTATGCAAGAATCAGAAGGCAATTCAATAGTTCATATGAGATTAGAATTGCAGCAAGAACAGAACGCTAAGGCAATCCATGAGTTAACTGAAGCTGTTAAATCTTTAGCCCATTCAATGGAGAGAGAAGACAAAGAGTTAAAACATGCTGTGGAAGAGCTTATTAAAGTACAGACTGAGTGTAAATTTAGATATGAGTCGATACAACAAAGAGTTGAAGTAAAGAAGTTAGCGTTAGAAGAGACTAAAAAGAAGTTATCCACTAAAGCCAACAAGGAAGATTTAGAGAGTTTAAAAAATTTTATACATAAAGCTTTATGGTGGTTATTTGCTGGTATGGCAGGAACTATAGGATTTATGTTGAAATTTACATTATTTAAGGAAGGATAAGCAAAGATGGATAAGATAAATATAGCAGATGATTTAAAAACAACTGTTGAAGAGCTACTGCTTGGAGACAAGAAGATAACAAGATGTGGTTCTAAAGGTGAAGGTCTACTTGCGAACCACTTGCTTTATAAAGTAGTTACTCCTGATAATAAAGTTGAATTGTTTGAGATAGGTGACTATATAAGAAGAATAGTAAGAGAAGAACTTGGATTAGAAAATGCTAAAAATAACATAACGTTGGTTAACTCAGAAGCAGTACCAATACAATACAATTAAGGAAATAATATGTCAAAAACAAATGTAATACTACACAATATGCCTGTATCAACAACGCTAGTGATAGGTCAAATAACATACAGAGAGAACTTGGGGAAAATAGCTTTAGAGCTTGATGAAGGTACTCATATTGGAACTATAACTTTTGCAGGTAACTCTAGTGATATAAAGCTGGTGGTTCCTAAAAGCAATGCAGATAAGGTACAAGAACAAGTACAAGCACAAGTTGATGCAGCAGTGGCAGCTGCTACGCAAGGTATGAAAACACAAGCAGATATAGATGCAGCAGTAGCTACAGCAGTTGCAACTGCTGTAGCGGGTCTTAAAACACCAGAGCAAGTAGCAGCAGAAGTACAAACAGCTTTAGATAATGTAGTAGAGGCAGCTCAAGGTTATGTGAAAATAGATAGACTCGAAGAAGAGACAAACTATAAAGACGGTCAACACTTCAACGAAACTACTACTAAGCTAAAATTGATATATAGTATAGATAAAACTAAAACACCTGTCGCCACTAAAGTAAAAGTACATATGTCAGATGATACTGTAGCTACTCATGACGTACCTGATGGGTTCTTTTCATCTGAGTATGTATATGCAGAAATAGCAGCAGGTGGTATGGCTATACCTGTCATAACAAAGATAGAAGTACTTGCAGGTAACAATAAAGTTATAGACGAGCTAAATCTTGGTAACCTATTTAGTAAAGGAGCTGTACCTGAGTGTCCAGCTGTGAAATACAGCATAGCATTTATAAGAGTAGAGAATAACTCTGTATCAATTAGACATAGCGAACAAGTTACAGATGTAAAAGTAGATTTAATTGATACAACAAATGGTTCTGTCTTGCAAACACAACAAACAAATGCTACTGACCCAACATTTTTAACAACATTTACAAATGTTGACTGGTCTGACTCAAAAGTAATAAAATATCATGCAAAAGATGGTTTTGCTGATACTAGTATTAAAATAGATAGAAGGTCATAGTATGAGACATTTTATAGCAATAGTCATCGTAGTATTAGTATTAGGATGCAATAAAGATAAGAAGAAAGA
>JAUTBQ010188080.1:0-10514 GCA_032361185.1 Lepetodrilus ovalis | reverse complement strand
AGAGAGAGAGAGAGAGAGCGAGAGAGAGAGAGAGAGAGAGAAGGAAGAGGAGAGGAGAATGTGTGGGTGCTAGATCCTTGGTTATTTCTTTCCCAGATTAGCTATTATCAGCATAGTATAACGCGACTATCCCGATTGAACATTTGATAGCAAACAATCCATGCATCCGGATTTCGCAATGTGAGATTAGAAAGGCAGTGGACAGAGTACATCTCTGGTATTTTCTAGAATGACTTCAAAGTTATCCTCGTCTACAGTAAAACCTGCGACCTCGTCTCTCTGATAGCTGATAGAGAATATTGATAGCAGTTACGAATTATCACATATTTTATACAAAACATCTGTTATCTTCAGTGGAACTATGCTAACGGTACTACCTTGTTCATATGCGAAAGGTGTCTATGTTCAGAATAAAATGTATGTAAATGATTAGTTTCAATGTGGGTACATTCTCCAATGTAAAGGCATATTCAAGCGTATATTCTACATGTAGTGGTCGATATATATATCGCAATACTAGTATGTAGGCCTATTTATAATCAGTGATGTCTCCTCAAAATGGTCTATTATTATGTTGTAAATTGCATAGCCAAGTATATAGTGCTCAAAGGTCCTACAAAGGATACTCCATAAAACAGGTCCTGTGTATCCTTATATTACATTACATTACGTACGTGCGTAAGAGCAGCAGTCAATCACTGAGCCTTCGTGATGCAGAATGAACCGAAAGATAAGACTAATACTAGTATATTAACCCTAGATTCCAGATGCAAGTGCAGCGTATCGTGGACGACAGGCGCTACCATCTACGTTTGTTCCACACGTGTTTTGTTGGACGAGACGCCGTGGACTGGCTGATCCTTAACAGACATGCGCGCACAAGAGACGAAGCCATCGTCTGTATGAGGATACTTCAAGACCTGGATGTCTTCCATCATGGTAAGTAGCTAGACCTGTAACTACTGTATGCAGACTGGACTGTATTCTCTCTATTCCCAATACAATTTCCAACATAATTCATTAATTAGGTTATCAGAGAATGTTTACTAATCTGTATATCCAATGCTGTTCACTGTGAATACAATATTTTCCGACAAGCTGAGAAGTACAGAAATTGTAGTCCTTATCAAAGACGTTCCGTGATTATTATTTGTACAGAGTATGTGATTTATATTTACATTTTCCAATAAAAATATAAAAAAGTTCAATTTTATTTTTTAAAGAAATATTTAATTTAAAACATTAAACTATTGAAACAATTTAGCGGGAACATATTTAAGGAGGACTAAGTAATGCTCATATTCGAGGACGCTACCATAACATGTTTAAGGAAACATTGATGGTCCTTAGAGGATGCCTGTTTAGTACTGTGGATATAGTATACACTTGAAACAGGATAGACGCGAAGAATCACGACAAGCTTTCACTAATCTCACAAAAGTAACGTTGTCGATGAATCTTTCACTACTTACAGTGTGCGATGCTCACCAGTTCAAAGATGATTATTTGTTCTACCGATTTCGCCGTGATGATAATACACACCTCCAGAAGAAAGACCTCAAGGCATTCTACAAAGGACACCTGCTATTTGAAAAGTAAGACGGTGAAATTATTTCCAACTTCTTGTACGCTAAAATACGGTATATTTACGCCAATGAATCGGTCCTCTTGACGCCAGTATGGAAACAATAAGCACACCATCGTATACTATATCACTATTACAAACAGGTATACATACCTATCAATGAAGGAATGAATGTTGTCGTTAGCATTCATTGTGCAATTAATTAGCTAATGGGTCACGAAACCAAATCCACTAAGCACGCTATAATGGTGGTGGTGGAACAACAACAACAACAACAACAACAACAACAACAACAACAGCAGAAACATTTATGAAGCGTAATACAATACTCCATCCAGCAAGTGCTTGCTCAAAGCGCTATCATATTAGACTATTCTAGTATACACATTTCTGGAGAAGAGTCAGTTGTGATAGAAGGACATGAATCGATGTCACTGTTGTTGCAGACTTCTCACGAGTCGCAAGGTGATACACGACTTCCAGCCCCCCGGCACGGTGTACAGAGACGCGTTTGTAGGCCGAGAGCTGGTGGACTGGATGGTGGACCAGGAGCTGGCGCACAGCCGAGAGTCCGCCATCAAGGACTGCCGAGAACTGCTGGAGAATGACGTCATCAAACATGGTGAGTGAAGGCTATTCCTGTCATTGACCGTCACGGGGACCCTGCATCAATGTCCGTGAAAGCATAACACCGTTTATTATTGTCGCAGTGCATTGGTCACCCCATCCTCGAAAGCCCGGCCATTATGGCTATTTGACGGATGTTGGCTAGTCATAATGGCCGAACGTTCGAGGATGCGGTCATCCTTGCTTCGTCAGTACCAACTGGTACTCTTAAGGTTACTGCACCACTGATAGGAATGTTGTAGGTTTCATCGTACCAACAATAGTAACTGGCATGACGTGGTAGCCCTTCCTGTGGGCACGCCCACGTGCTATGTGAGCCCACGTGACTGACTCCTCCACTCCTGTTTGCAGTCACTGACGACCACCACTTCAAGGACGGCGACCTGGTGTATCAGTTCTCTCTGGACTTCCATCAGCCTCACCTCCTGTCGGACATCCTCAGGTTCCGCCGCACGTCCTCCTCCTCCTCGTCCTCTACAGGGAGGTCCTCCACCGACCTGATGGACCTCAGGAGACGATCAGGTGAGTGGCGCTCCTCGTGCGTGACAGTGGTTCCAGGTGTGCGGTGTCCCAGGTGAGTGATGTCCCAGGTGAGTCATGTCCCAGTTGAGTGATGTCCCAGTTGATGCCCCCAAACATGGGTAATGAAATATTACGTTCATTGGGGTTTTGCAAGGCATGTTCTAAAGCTTCCACTAAATACAGACCTGTCCCCGAGATTACGTTTTTTTTCATAAACCCCCATATAAAATTTGAGCTTAAGCAGAAAGTTTCGTAATCTTAGTCCCAGGTGTATTGCATGATTAAATATTCGCCCTATACAAACCTAAGGCCCTATGTGTGATCCACAGATATGTGATGCCATGGATTTCATTCTTAAGCAGAAAGTTTCGTAATCTTGGTACCCGGTGTATCGCATGATTAAATATTCGCCCTATACAAACTTAAGGCCCTGTGTGTGATCCACAGATATTTGATGCCATGGATTTCATTACATTTCTTGTCTTACTCAATGACATACATAATATGCAGTGTCGATCAAATGAACGGTGTCTCAATGCATTGGCTAGTGCATACAACATATCCCACCCAGTACCGCACTAAAGCAGGTGCGCAGGTCCAGGACTTAACGAAATCCTAATTCTCAATTCCAGTTCCAACGAGATATTCAATAAACCCATCTTCAACGTATTCCTCCGATTCCGACTCCAGCGGTCCTCGGGTCAATCCAACAGATCCAGTCTCTCAACATCCGGTAGATCCGGCAGAACCTTCTCACCCTAAATCAGGTGATGAGAGTATTATATTGTGCTGTGTGTACACTCATCCCAGTGCTTAAAAAAACACGATCTTACTTTGATGATTTGAACGTGTGAGTACATTTTCAAACCATGATGATATATCAGACAATTTCAATGTTAAAATATATGATGACGCTAATGTGTACATCAAGCAATTCTTGTTTCCTGCTTCAGTACTAATACGCCACGCAACTGTGCAAGAACTGGAAGATCCAGATACCCCGTACATAAAGCAAGTAGTCAGAGTGAGTACGATATAACCACATATACGAGAGCTTCGAGAGACACTAGCCTGGGTATCCTTTCACGAAGTTCTCTTACAGGGGTTAATACTAGCACTAGTCCTGTAACTAAAGCCAATTTGCCCGATGCTAAAGGTATCCTAAGGACTAGTATAAATTTAGGATTCATTAGGCTTTTACTATATGTTATCATTATGAAGACTAATGCTAAAAAATGTTAGTATTAAGTTATTAACCGCTGCACTAATGGGTTATATAGCACTCTCTTTGTCGATAGCTAATGCACTGTTAAGATAGCGCTTTGGTCTCGTAGTGGATACGAGAGCTTTGTGAAAGGATACCCTGGTCAGCTATGACATCACTGCTTCAGATGACGAGCGACTCTGTAGGATTCGGGTTCGTCATTAGAGGCGAGGGTCCAGCGTACGTGCAGACAGTGGACCCAAGTGGACCCGCCGCAGCTGCCGGCATCAAGGTACAACCACGCCCGTTGAGTCACCACTATAGCAAATATGCCTAGAGAACTATGTGGAATCGACGTAAAAATGTCTCTTTAGGATCTTCAGCACTTTCGAGCAGGGATATATAAATAAATGCCCAATATAATATGTATTTATCTGTTACTTTTAATTGCTAAACGAAAGGGTGTACAATATCAAAAGCGTTAGTTTTAGATACGATTTTGAGAATGGTTTAAAAAAATGATGAATACATGTAGCGACAGCACAAAATAAATCTATATACATCCGTTTATTGATACTTACGTTTCGTGGTTTTCCTACATGTAATTATCCACTAAACCGGCCTAGAAGCATTAAATACATCGGAGAACAAAATCTAGAATTATTGAAACATTCTAATAGCTAAACATAAAACGTAGTTTGTGAGATGTGTTTGGTATTTACATGAAGAACATGCTAGGCTACATATCTTGCTATGGTTAAAGGAATGTATCTAATGTTTTCTGGTGTCCAGATGATGGCTATATGCTCATGGTGTATGTGTTCGCACGCAGGTCCGCCAGTACATCTACTCTGTGAATGGACACAATGTTCTGAGGCAGGACAACAAGGAGATCGGCAAGCTGCTACTACAGCAGACAGGGGTCACTACTCTGGTCGTCATGGCACACAAGAGAGACGCCGTGGGATGACGTCAGAGACGACTGGTTTGTCCAACCCCAACGTGCGCTCTATAGACAAGTCATGACATGTGTGAACCGTTATCACGCTACCTGGGACCGAGTCTTAAGTACAATACACATTCATTGAGGATTGGACGAGATTATCCTGTTGGCGATTGCGTATGTAATGATGCGATGACCTGAAGGTTGGACCTGGAAACTTTAGTTACCAAACATTGATCTAGATTCTCCCAGTAACTAAAGGTAAACGGCACTGCAGTAATCGAATACTATACTCTGGCCAGAATACCTTGTTCCCGCTGGGGAATGTGAAAGAAACATTTGCAAAGCATATCATGAACATCCTTCTTCTAACGACATGTTTCACGGAGAGTAAAGCAAAGGGAACGATCATTTGCAGACGAGAAACTCTTTATTCCAATATGCATTCGTACATACTATTCATGACAATGGACATTAAAATTCTGGAGGTACTACTCTCATTTCATATTCCAGCAATTAATTCAACATGAATGTCTACACATCGAGATATTGATTGTACTCGTGGAAGTTGTGACCATGTAATGAATTCATATTTAAAAGGCTGAAACTATCAACCGATTGCGGCCGTTCTAGTAGCCTGGCTACAGTTGTATGCTTGCATTGTTTAGGGCTACATACATAACAGGAAACTATGTTTGATTTGATATACCTCCATGACATGTATATTTTCAGACAATAGATAATTACAGTATAACATGTACCGGTTTGTGAAATTTACAAAAACACATCACATAAACAATTTCACACCACTCATCTCAATAATACAATCAAATTCAAACACATATGTATAAAAATGCTATTTCTTTCAACCAAAGTGTACTTAAGGAATAACCAAACACTCTTAAGACATTCCCACACCACACAGGTACTTAATTCCATTCAGGACTGACTTCATTGCGGTATCCCTGGCACACATCTTTTGGGAAACTTGCACAAACAGCCAACCAATGAAATCATCCACCCACCCCATGAATTTGGTGCAAAAATCATTACTGCTTAACTAGTACTATAAATAATAGCATTATTTGGAGTATTAATGTGATTGGCTACATCAAATGGTTCTGTTTTTAGCTCACAAACTGTTTGCGCATGTTTCCCACTAGATGTTCCAGGGGTATTACATTAAGTGTAAGTATTTTTTATTATTTTTTTGTAATGGGGTTTATAGTCGCTTTCTAGAATCTTTCACCAACATCACGACCTGTCAGTTTAGGGCAGGAGGAAACCCACAACATCTGTAGCGCTGAATGTTGCAGTAAACCTTCGGCTGGTACTGACAGACCAAGGAAAGGATGATAACTGTAGTGCCACTCTACAGACAGTGCATTCTACAAATATCGGGTCAGAAATGTAACTTCTGCGAAATCGATGCCTGGCCCCATGGGGCGGGGATTTGAACTCGGTACCTTTTGCTCTGAAGTCCACTATACTATTAAGTACCCACGAGGTGCGAGGATGAGATGCAGTAGTAGTAAAACACAGTATACATGGGAAGCATATAATTAAAAGATCAAACTTCATAAAAGCATCAGTATCTAAAGTCATACAATCACGTTTGTTGACATATACTTAACAAAATTAATTAAAGGCATACAATCACATATCAATGAGCGCTTAACTACATTCAGTTGATACTGATGATATATGTTCCACAGACCAATTAGAGCTGCGTTCCTTTTATTCAAATAAAATATAACACATATCTTTTTGTAACTATCGAGTGTTGGGGAATAAGTAGTTTATGTACATTATAAAATTTAAAACCACTTGGGCGCTTGTTGCCAAATATGCTTTTGTAAAATGTACATACTGTACATGGACTTCCAGGTATTTTTACCATGAAATGTCTCAACAAACCGTGATAATATGACGTTAATGAAAGTAAATGTGTTAATTGTTTTAATGATTAAGATGTGGAAATTGCAAGAACTCATTTCTAACTAGAGGAGTATTTTGTAGATTGTGTAAGATGTAGAACCAGTAATATAGAAGGTCTGTCTATATAATAAATAGCTTTAAGTCCAAGACAGAACAGATGCTTCTAAAATACTTTAAAAAATAAACAAAGGAAAAAGGATATTGGTGGATTAGGGTCATGTTTGGTATTATCCCAAAGTCTGCATAAGATGTTGGTACTTGCCACACAAGGCATTGGGCTAAACATAATGGAATTGGATAACAACAGATAAGTTTGATACATGAATAAATAATAATACTGTGAACATCTGTCAGATGGCAAAAAATCAAATTCCAAACAACAGCACCTACAACACACTGAACTCCTTTATCTACATACATGTACACTCTATAGTGGAATCACCTCTCAGGGTACCCTATCACAGCTGGGTTAACAGAAGCCATGACAAGGCCACCAAATCAAGCCATATTATTCAATAAAAACATACATACATCTGACATATAAATCTGAGCAACACTCAAATTACATTTCATACAATGAAAAAACATGACCACTCTTCTACCATGTCTACTTTGGAGCATTTCTGAAATATTAATCTGAAAGTCAACACAAATAACAAAAGTAATAACTGTCAATAATAATATACTACAGTATTCAATTAACTTTTAATTATACATATAGATCAACTAAATAAATCTAGAATTTAGGTTGTGTACAAGATGACAACCATAATAATTATACAGTATATACAACAGTGCAAGGAATGTAACACACAGGTCTATTCTGGCCAGATGACATCATGGAATGCAAACCAGTGCAAGCCTATTCAATGAGGGCATGGAATAATGACACCGACTACTATTAATATTAATAAAATATACTCTATCTGCCAGTAAGTGGTATTGTTCAATATGTTGGGCTTGTGGCCATTGTACAGCAATGTATAATGCAATGTAAATCAACACCAGGACATTATCAGAGTTAATGGTGTAACTAATACCGAAAGTATTGCTGTGAGAATGACTAGAGTGTGTGGCAATGGAAGTGAGCTGGTCAGTTGAGCATGTTCACAATCTATTACTGCATCATACAAAACACTGGCATGTGTACTTCATACACAATCAACACACTGTGCTGTACTAATGGAAGCCAAATAGCCTCATCACAGTTATTGTTGCTCGCCCTTCTGACCCCTCTCCCACCTATGACCCCACTCTCCCACCTCTGACCCCACAACCCATGAACATGGTGGTGCCTGTGAGCCTCAAAGGACAGCAGGGTTCATGACTAACATGTCAGACATACAGACATACAGACATACAGAGGCAAGTTAAATTGCTCTGTGGGCAACCTATAATTTAGCATATAGCATGGTGCCTTTGCAACTAGCTCTGACAAGTACAGGGCTCTGGACTAAGGTATGCTCACCATTAAATTGCTCTGCAGGCAAACTATTTTTTAACAAATAGATAATTTGATGCCCTTACAACTCGCCCTGACTAGCCCTGCAGGAAAGTAACTTAAAATGTAAGTCTGGAGACCTGGACAGACATGTCGCCTGATCTGTCCCAATCTGATGGACTGCACATTGGTATACTTAGTATACAGTGTCACAGTAATGAATGACTATAGATCACTTCATGATGTACATAAATATTGGTGATCTACAAGATCATCTCATCTCAATTCATTCTCACACTCAAACAAGTCTGTATATAGATATACCAGACTGAAACAGCATTGTCTATGTATCAGTGTATGTTCAGTTAAAATGCATCTACTCAGCCTTAGTAATAGCAAAAGATTTCAGATATGCGTTGTGGTATATGTATCATGTTTTTAAGGCATGCATACAAGTTGACAAGTGTCATGGTCAAACGTATTTACCTGAAAGTACATTTGATTTGTCTACACAAGAATATTTGGCAACAAGCTACATTTTCCGTAAAATTATGAATAGAAACAAAATAAATGCTGAGTCCAGACATAGATGTATCATTGCATGATATTGCATGTTATCGTACATTTACATCTACCTCCAGTGTATGCATACAAGATCCAATAGAATAAATATGGCTTTCTGAAGAGCACCAGCCAGAAGCAACTGTAACACTGAAAGCCCAGCAGAGATTGTTCTGTCAAACTATGACACAATATCAGCAGTAATATACTGTGACACAAACTCATTCACTATCAGTATAGATCTAACATATTGTGACACACTATCATCTGTAGACACCAGAACACATTCAGTAATATCAACATTATGCTGACACCGTCAATTGTTAAAAACATTGTTAAAAAATATCTAATAAATGTTGGCATTTCATATAGATATCACAAAGACTTGTAGAGCTGGCCCAGTAGATCTACATCGGACTTGGCACATTCAAAACCAGTCAACAAACCTTTCATCAAGTTAATAACAAAAATAATAATAAAAATTATCTGGATAATTTTTATTATTTCTTTTATCAAGTTTGTAAAAAGAAGTTTACGTAGATGTATATCTACTGGGTCCTCTCTACAAGTCCTTGTGATAAATCTGACACGTTTTTTCCCATGTGGCTAAAATATTTATCCTTGCACTCGATGACTACAACATGCAAACTGGACAATTATTTATCCTGTACAAGACAGGTGCTAAACGATGGACAACAACAATAGATGGAATATGTGATGGGGGAATGAGTCTTCAGGTTAGGATCCCATATTCATGTATTTCAGCATTGGTGTTTTGAGTATTTCGATGAGGTTTCTGTCATTCGCCTGCAGGTACGAGTTCTCTGGGATTCCTTCAAGCATGTCTTTGGTTGAGGCAGGTCCTGTGTTCACTCATGGATGTCATATCACAATAAATACATAAACTTAGTGCTAGCAACCACTGGCTATCATGACTTCTTCACTGCTATGGTAAAGGCTCGAATCTTGAAATGACTGCACATTTGTTTTACCTAGAAATAGAAAAGGAAGAATAAAAATAAATATTTCTTCTAGCTGGACTACTGGATAATATTTCAACATGCTTGGTGAGTAACTGGTTATCGATGACCTCTCCGAGAGGAAAGCTTTAGTGTAACCTTTCTCCTGCTGGCGGTGCTATCAGTTGTCAGTGACTAACATCATAGCGGCCATGTTCCCAGAGCTATCCTTGTACACAATGACATTGCTGAACTGAAGTAGAGAAAACGTGTACGCTCCTAAAATGTTCCTCTCTGGTACAGTGGTAGCATCGTTGCGTGCACAGCAGCTTTGGGAACATGCCCCCATGATGTCTTTTAGGGATTTTACGACTCTTAGCTCAATTTGGAATTGTAAGAAGAATTTAGAAAAATAAATAACAGCCATTCTTTGACAAACGTGACTGGTGAACATAGAACACTTAATATACATTACCTCCCCTGACTATACACAATATGTATCACATGACCTCCCCTGACAATGCACAATATACATTACCTCCCCTGACTATGGACAATATACATCACATGACCTCCCCTGACTATACACAATATACATTACTTCCACTGAAAGTAGGTCCTTAACTTTAATGGAAAGTATACAATATTTGTCTATACATAGTGTCCCCTCGATATAAGGCTGTTCGATACAGAGCGGATTCGGATATAAGGCTGGGTCAGATGTGGATCCCATT
>JAUTBQ010188069.1:0-10515 GCA_032361185.1 Lepetodrilus ovalis | reverse complement strand
TTGAACACGCGAAACCCCTCGTAGTGTGACAGCGTATAGCACAGACTGATGTGTTATCGCTGTCAGGAGAGCATGATAGCACCATTCATCTGATGGTTCCTATGTTTATATCCAAGTTGGCCCTTACATTCAAAACTTTGTAGATGTAATCAGTTGGCATCTCTTGATAAGAATAAACAAAACAATGAATACCCATAGGACCCAGAAACATCCCAGAGGGCCCCCAGGGGTACAGGACTGACGATGAACAGCACGTCCTTCCTACAGGGACAGCATGGACTGTCACTGAAAAGTGGACCGCACGGACCAAATATCGGGTCCCTATACGGGGACTGTAGAGACTGTGAAACATACATGATTATTTCAATAGTTCCATAGTTCAACAATGGACACTATTCCGACAACGTGAGTATGTGTGCACACACAGTATATGGACAGCAAGGCAAACACAACCGAGACCATTACCGTGATTAGAGGGATTGTACACACACACGACATAACGCAGAATGCTCAAACACAGTTTACATTGAAACTTGATACTGTTTTTTTATGCAGTATCTCAAGTACAATACCAATGTTCTAGCAAGGACGTGTCACCCGACAGCTTTGTATTCCATCATGTAGCTGTCTGGCCATGTATACACATGAAACATACAACAAGGCTAGGTAGATAGGGAATATAACAATGAAACAAGCCTGGTCCAGAGTTTATTCAACTTTTCCCCGAATACGATTTCATTCTCCTCAGATTTTGCAATGCAATTTTAGCACATAAGTTGAGTTGAGCATGGAATTGTACGAAAAGAATTTCATAACCTCAAGTATTTCAGTAGTTTACCGTTACATGTAGCGGAACTGTGCTGTACTCATTTACAAATTCATTAATAGGATACCCATCCCCAAAACAAATGTTATCGTATCAATCTAGTGACATTATTCTGCTATGCGTTATGACATCTCAAGCAATCAGAACGGGAGACTTCCAATTCTAGCAAATGATTACATTTCCAGTAAATTCGATATTGTTGATAAAAAAGATTTTCACTGAAAATAAATGTGATATTAATGAGGTCTTGGTGACACTGTCATTGAATTGATGCATCTGTTGACTGCGTTACAGCTCGCACCGAGTGGCAATATCTTCATTGACTTGCATTAGGAAAGTCATGCCTGCAGTGTATTAGACCACATGAATGTTTATTGTACCAGACTGTCGCCACCATCATGACAATCCTCACAGAAAATGTCAGACAACGATTCACCTCGCAACACATCAAATAGATAGCTTTTAGAAGGTGAGAGCCAGAGTGCAAGGTGAAATGAAAAGCTGCCATTGTAGAGGGTAATGATTCTAATACCTAAACATAGACTACTGACACCACAGGCTGGGGCAACATGGCGAACAGAACAATAGCTTAGCATGTTACAAGAAAGGACTTTTTCCAATATGAATGGAAACATCTCTAGTACAGAGACCTCAAGGAACATGAATCAAACTTTATGGATCACCGTCTACCAGCATTTGAAGCCGGTCCTTCAACAGATGATGCCATGATCTACAGCTGACAAGCATATTTACTCAAACCTTCCCCCAGGGTATTTCAGGCTGAGAACTGTTTGTGCAGGTGCCCCTGTGGGTTTGTAGATGGCGTCTAACTGGGCGATTCCAATGGATAGGCAGTGTCATCGGAACCTTCAAACCAGTAAAAAGAAGTCCTCATCCACTTTGCAGATTGCTAACCTGAGCCTGTAGGGGTGAAACTGAGCTGAACCTCAGCTGATTTATATTTGCATCTCATATGAAGCTTTGGGGCAGCAGCTATAATCAATTTTTTTTCGAGAGGTCAGAAAATGGATGATCTTATTATTCGGAGAAGATATCATTTCACCAATTTCTGACATTCTACGTGCAGCATTATCACACTGACTTGATTCAACAGACCTGCCCATCCCTCCCCATTATCTATCTTGGTACAAGTACTCAGACAGTAAATAGACTAGCAGTTCCTACACATATGCTGGCTTGGTAGATAGACCGTCACATGTGATGTTTACTGGTGACACTCGAGACATCAGCCACAGCACAATCAGAACAATTGCAAGTCACCTCCGCAACCCCGGGACAGGAAATGGATATATTTTTAATAACAACTTGCTGACACTATCTTTCGTCATCCCGATACAAAAGTCAATATTTTCTTAAACGGAAATACCACAACCTGTAACATTATATATTCATTAAGGCATGAAAGTATAAACTTTTCAAAACAGTCATCACAACCTACGACATATATATATTTATTGAAGCAGAAAAGTTAATATTTTCTCAAGAAATCAACCCACTGGCATCCAGCAAGCATGTGCGACAGTGTCGCTCTGGCACAAAACACACTGTTGTTCCAAGCTGGATACCTCTCTCTTGACAGTAGATCGTAGCTCATTACCCCCGACAGCAGGCTGATGTTTATTAGTTCACGTGGGATCGTAACATCCCTTGTGGAGAGGAAAGAAGATACCTGTAAAAAAACTCCGTTCTCTCAATAAGCTGCAATGCTCGCGTTGCGCGCGGTGATAATGACGACAGACACACCACTGGCTTAGCTCCATGTGCTGAAGCCTCTCTTACTCACTGTCTGAACTCTACCTCCTTCCTTCCTTCCGAATTACTGGATTTCCATCGCTCCGCTCCTCGTCTCCAGATACCTCCCAGCGGCCTAGTGAAAGACACGGAAATGCCAGAGTCGCACATCGCCCAACGCCCCAACAGCTGATCGGGGAAAACTGATCAACCTGCACAGCAGGGGTTGCAGTGGGGGACGGGATGCATACCAAGATACCGGCCTGCCCTCCCTCGTTAATCATTCCTCCATTGTTTATTTACAATACTGCAGTTTAATATTGTAGTTTGCCGATGCACGGCCTCCACAACTGACCAATACAATCACTGCAATTTGTGCTATCCCCTGCTGGGGTCAATATACCTGCCATATCGCATTCCCGTATCAACACCCGGGTGATATCACCTGTATCACCCAGAGATGGTAACCGTATATACCAGCTAGATGCCCCGTAACAGCACAGGCCTGTGTCCATCTGCCCAGGTGTATAAAATCCACACCACAGTTACACAGTAGTTCTAAGCCAGATAATATTAATTTTCATTGTCAGGGGCCCACAAACATTTGCTTCAGTCTGGGAATGGGCATTAAGTTACCAAATACATCAAGGTTGTGCAGAAGACCTGTGGTTCCAGTGGACACATTACTCCAGGCAGTCTGATCCAGCTACAGAGTAGTGGCCATACTATAGACCTATACAATATGTTAGACTGATTTATTGCTGGGCACAGGCTTAAGGACTTGACTTAGCAGTCTTCAGTAAATGAACTGTCTGCTGTTTGACAATAAATGGACAATAGAATGGAGTGGATATCTGCATTGCGACATTGGTCTGTAAACTTGTACTTAGTCCACATACTTTGTTACAAAGATAGAGAACTATTCAACTGTAGTAGTTGCCAGATGAATAATTCATCCAAAGGAAAACGTCCTTTGGAAACAGGATATTTATTTAACTTCGGATCAAAGTCTTCGAAAAGACAAACGGAAATTTGAAGGTTCTGTCAAGAAATGCTCCAAATTCCAAGTTTCATCGGGGTTTTATTGCAGTTTTAATGCGTCTAGTATTGACTGAACCTTGTGTGTGCGATGTCTTCACCAGATTGCAATCTCTGTTTTGGTGCAAACCTTTTTACACTTCATGGGACATGAAAACTCTCCAACACTATCACCACCAGATCTTGTTTCCACTTGACTGCCTACGGTACGCAACTGGCAAACTAGGATTATTCAGCTTACAGGGATAGGCAAAATATGACACCATAAATAGGTTTTGGCGAGTGGTGTTCGCATCGTTAACGTATATCTTCTATGCAATCTGTGTATATGGCTGAGTAATGGTAGTCTATGGTTGCGACTGTCTCCAGTTATAAATATACAAAACCGACTGTCTGTCTTTTGTTTGTAGAAACACAACAACTTTTGTTTTGCATGTGATCATAAGCAACGAAAGTTAGAACCTTAGCAATGGTAATTCAATGGATTTATGACAAACCCAATATTTCATGTTGTTTTCTTCAAATAAAGTAAACATACTGAAAACAACATACATATATCTTAACCAAATATTCCACAAATTCTGACAATATTTTTCAATAATAACAGCTGCTTATCCATTTACCAATACATACTATTGTGACAGACTTGGTGTTTTTAACATTGCTGAAGTAGAGAATAAAAAAACACACATGTAACTTGACAAACCAATAAATAGTTAATCATTGTGGTAGTCATATTTAATTACAGCACACTTACCCGGTAACTTTATAAAACAATAAACGGTGAAAATAATTCATAGAACACCAAAAGAAAACATTCACTGAAAACATTCTATTAATACAATGCCAAAAAAAATGTGTATTCCCATGTAAATAATAATAAATCCACTCTACCTGATATATAAAACTGTAACTGCTGTCTGTAGTGAAGAAGATATCCACCTGTCTGGTTGTACACGAAAACACGGCTGTTTGACGGTCAACACTGTATGTTCAGCACTATGGTTAGTGCAATGGACAACACTTATCACTGAAGCCCATCCGGCTCTACAGGTAGGAGCTAATTACAGGTACAGTCCGGTGAATGAATGACACACAACTACAGGGTACGACTATTACCTAACTCAGACAATACTCCGTGATTAACAAAGCACCAACCAGCGACTGACCAATCCCCAGCGAGAAAGGAAACGAGTAATACCAACTTCCAACACCGGGGTCTCGAGGATCTTTAGTCACGGGTGAGCCGTCGCAGTAGAGGATGAAAGCTTAGCGAGGTTACCCACACAACTTTCTAACCCTTAGGGGCAGAAAACTAGAGGAATAAGAGACCACGCAGATCTTACGATCGAATGCATGGAAATCAGCACTTTGTGATTATCATAACATTCAATTTCATGCCTGGAGCTGCATCGGAACAGGTAGTGGCAGGCTTCGAGAAGAATAAAACATCGGAGAAGTGTTTGATCATTGAAATAGTCGCTGGATAAGAAAGGACTAAAGAATGTTGACAGGAAAACAAACATGTTTCCTGTTTGTTTAAAATCAGTGATCTTAACTTGTACGGTGGCAGATTCTTGATACATTAGGGCATTGTGATTGTCATTGTGATTGTCATTGTTATAGTGGGAGTGTACAGGCAAAGACACATTAAAAATAATCTAAAACCGAAATCTGTCTATAAAATGAAATTGTTATCGGGTGAATATTGAGTCACATATTTTATATGCGTGAGAAACTAGTCAGATATTATTTAGTCTATATGACACAGAGTGGACTATTGTTTTGACAGTAAAAAAAAAATGTAATTTTAAATTGTTGGCAATATGCATACAAGTAGCTTAGCTACAAAAAAAAAACAATTCTAAAATCTTAAATATTTATATCGAATTATCTTAAGAGGAAAAAATCTTAGAAATTACATGCACTTTAAAGAGTTATTCAAAAACAATATGAGACAATCTTTTCAATTCTTTCTTTTTAAAATAACCCGGGCCAGTCCATTACCAAACAAGCCAAGTTATTTCAGCTTGCATTCATGTTTATTCCCTTTACCCCAAATCTTTTTACAGCTGTTTGAATTAATCACAGTTGAGAAACACGATTCACAATGTTCACGTTACTAGCGATGATACATAAAAACTGTAGCAATCTGAGATAACAGATCTTAGCCATGCTTCTTAACAGATCTTAGCAGTGCTTCTTAACAGATCTTAGCAGTGCTTCTCGTCACAGTGCAAGCAGTAGGACTCCCAAAAACTATGGGGGAAAAGATACAAGGAAAAACGTCTGTTTAGGAATTGGCTAGTCAGCCCTTGTTTACACATAATAGAACTGTCAGTTGGATAGAAATAACAACATATCAGTGCAGCTAGTTCAAGACAGAGCACTAGACTATGGATTTTCACTGTTTTTATCTCTTTTGTCTACAGACAGGGCACAGTCTAGATGTTTTTAGTATCTGCACTATTGAACATGTCTCTACTTCCACTTGCAAGGGAGAATAGGTAATTTGTGGAACAACAGCCAAGAGTTTGAAACAACACCCGGAGATGAGGCCAATTTCAGAAAGTGTCCTTCCCTGGTATGAAAAGGTATAACTCTAATCAAGCCTTAAGTTTAGACAGCCATATAGTATGTCTATGGTAAAGGTTAAAGGCAATGTTACTTAGACCATTCCATACAGGACGTATGGTCCCGAGACACTCATCTTCTGTCTAATTTGTCAATGAACATTGATCATTGATCCTTTAATTCCTATAGTTAAAAAATTACTGTTTTATTGTCGCAAATGGGTCAACAATTGCCACAGCGATGTTAAACTCCATAATCACTCACTCACTGATCATTGATGTACAGAGGATTTTGATCATTTATTTTGGGCCTGCCATTGGTACTGTCTTGGATTTCATTGTCCAATGAAGATTTCCATTACAATAGGCCAACAATATCATTGCTTTATGTCATCAACAGATATAAATTTTGAATAGTTTCAATATATAAAGGTTTCAAAATACGAACGATTTCTGTTTTCCATAGTACATTTTTCAATAGTACTAGCATATCAGCAATTTTGTGGTATGCTTATGATAGGAGGTGATCCTAGAGTACAGGATAGTCCCATCAGGTTCTCATGCACTTGCCTGGACGTGATGGTTCAGCACAGAGCAGATCTTTACTGGGATCGCATGGAAGCTGACAAGTGCACCATTAATTACAGTTCATTTGTCCTCAACATCGATGAACAAACTAACTGACAAAAACACTGTCAATCCTGTAAGGATTCCAATGTACGACCAAGGTTCGCACACCCACATGCAAGCCATACATGTGTAATTACCTTAGATCCCTGCGGAAGGTATCGGATGTGCACAGATAGTCATAGAGTCGGATGTGCACTGATAGTCATAGAGTCGGCATGCCTGCTTATACAAAACCCAGCTGTCATAGCTCCGTACACCAGGATGATCACCATGTTATGCTTGCAGTTTGTGCTAGCAGCCGGCTGTGGACAATTTGTACAGCCAGCGCCCCCTACATCACCAACAGGGGAGACAAATTACAGAGCAGGATGCCAGCATGGAAGTAGATAGTCTTCCCTTCCTGCGGATTTTTTGTCTCCGGGATAAATAGGCAGTCTATAGGGCAGTGTCAAGAAGGTACTGCGCTGTCAGACTAAACAAACATTCCGCTGTGATGACAAGCTCATACTTTTTCTATCAGCGATACATCACGGATGTGATAGCAGTTATTGGGCACACGTGACTTGTACCAGAACATGTTTATTTATTTATATTTCCTTTTTTAAATATTTTTTTTTTTAGATTTTCATCTCTATTCGCATATCTGACATTGTCCTATTCTTTGTAAACAAGCGGGGGAAAAGTTTTTGAAATCAATATCCATTTGGATGTTTGTCACAACTATCTTCAATGGAAAAAAAATGGAATTCCAAACCGGAACAGAGTTGACTTCAAAGTGTTGATGGCAGATGAAAGTATAACAGATTATTTCCCAATTGCTGTTGACAGAGCAAGGGTCGGTGTGTGCAATGGCATATAACCTGCTATCTTCTGATTGGCTTTTCGTGTTGTGCAGCTACACAAGTAGCCAAGTATGCAGACACATTTGAAATGCTTCAACCATTATTACCCACACCATATCTCTCCATGGCAGTTCACTCCTCTTCTTTGGTGAAACCTTTCCTCACTCTCTTTGGTGAAACCTTCCCCTCACTATGGACGAAGGGCACAACAGTCGTCATTTCAAGACACAGGAAGTAGGAGGCATTATGGGTAATGTGGGACAGAACTGACATCAAGGATATTTTCAATATTGATTATTTGAAGTAAGAAAATAAAAACTGTGTATATAGAAGCAGGAGTAGCATGAGGTCTATTTTAGAATTTTATCCATTTGGAGACGCGTTTTTTTAATCATTAGCTTTTATTGTCAAAACATTATTGATTCTAAATTCTCGGTGATAGGAGCATAAGAATTTACAGACACGGTAATGGTAATTCATTTTCCTTTATAGGAACATTAATATCATACTGGATTAAATTACAATTTTGTTTTCATATTATATATTGTTGTTAAAACATATTTCTTACAAGCAATGTTCCAAATCTAGATTAGGATCTGCCCGACTTTGAACATGTTCCACCTAATACTAATACCTACCCATACAGAAAACGTAAAATTCAAAGTAACTTTTAATGACACATATCTATATTTTTAAGCATAACCACATACAGTGTCCCCTCGATATAAGGCTGAATTTGGGGTCCATGACATAACCCCAGCCTTATAGTACCAGCCTTATAGGATAGTATAAGTAAATAAAAAAAATAATGGGATCCACATCTGACCCAGCCTTATATCCGAATCCGCTCTGTATCGAACAGCCTTATATTGAGGGGACACTGTATCTATATTTTTGAGCATAACTTCAATTTCGTCCTTTCCTTTAATTTATATGCAACAAGTTTGGTAGACTTACAAAGGTCAACCAGAATTTTTCTTTAGTCAATAGAGTTCTTGACAATACAAGATTGATTTTTAAACTCTGTTCATGCATAAGGTGATCGATAAGATGACATTTCATGCTACATTTAGTTGTAATTGGGCCCCGATAGGAGTGTAGATCTGCGCTACAGATACTTTACAAGAGCCACCAGGACCGCAGACACGGGGCAGATTACGGAGTCAATACAACAGCATAAGCTCTGCCGAGTCTACACTGATCCAGCCAACAATTAATATTAAGTAACCCCCTACTGCTAGCCATTACGTCAAGGTAAGCCATCTTCAAAAGACTTAATAACTGCGCCGTATTACCTTGTCGCCACTCATTCTGTCCCACGGCCATTAATAGCATTACGTCAGATAGAGATGATTGATGAAGCCATAGGTAGGCATACCAGTTTACTACAAACAGGTGCCACTGAAGAGGAGATTATTGTATGGCAATCCCCTCCCCCTCACATCCCCCAGGGCCCAATCATGGCAAAACACGGGTAAAACACATGTAAGTGGATTTCTGCTAATGAGGAAAGTATAGGAACATGAGTCACTGGGATAAAGTGGGTGTCAGCGTGTCACTAATGAGTCACAGAACCTAGACATAGTGATAGTCTCAAGCGAGGCTCCCTAGGGCAATAACAACCTTAATAACAAAGTGTATATGTTTAACAGTTAAACAAGTTGTCACGCACACCGTAACCGAATACCAATTCAGAATGATGCATAACACATTAAACTAATGTAATCTAATATAAAATAAATAATTGCAGACAGAATGCTTTTCTAAGACAAAGTGCAGTTTGAGGTTAATGTCCATATTGTGCAACAGTCTACTATTCAATAAAGAAATGTTTAAAAAAGTCTCAATACTTTAAAGATGCAGAATTAATCCATTATAGAAGTGTTACATTAACAGCTGTAATGAAGATCATTAACAGTATTTCATTATCCATGAACAAGAGAACTGCATGTCCCTTTAATGAGGCGGAGAGGTAAAACTGATCCAGAAGACAGGAAATAACCTGGGATACCTTTCCAGGTGTGTGTAGGTTCATCAGCTGTTTCCAATACGGAGATCGAGGTTCGAAGGCGATACCATTCTCCGGCCGCTACACCTCATCTCTTGTACCGAAGTTCTCGGTCAATGAGGCCATTACTCGAGCTTTCCTGGCTCCTTGATAATGACATGCATCAAGTCTTTGAACAACCGGCTTCCTTAGAACGCTACGGCTACGCCATGTTACGACCGATGTGCACCACCACTGAGCACCGTGACCCTACATCACGTACAGGGTACGGCACGCATCTATCCGCGCTCGGCTGGAGGTATGGTAACCACATGGTCGGGCAATTTGGAGAGGAAGAAGCCACCATTATGTCCTGGAGAGAAAACTAATGAAAAACCTACCTCCGTGACCTAGAGAGGTAGAGTCGGAGGATTTATGAAGTGTCTGATCCCAAGGGTACCACTTGGTGACAGGCCAAGGTTGATTATATATGATCTACCATTGGTAGAAGAACAGAACCCTCAGTCGTACTTGGCATACTAATAATATAGCAGCAGACACTTTGGCGTACATTGTCATTTGGGAGAATAACAGACACAAGTAACACATTGTCAATGGTAGAGCAACATACAGACATACTGTCATTAGTAGAGTAACAATCAGTTATATATATATACTGTGCTTGGAAAAGTAACATACATCCAACACTATACCAATCATACGGTCATTGGTACAGGAACATATCCAGTCAAAGAGTGCCATTGGTACAGGAACATATCCAGTCAAAGAGTGCCATTGGTACAGGAACATATCCAGTCAAAGTGCCATTGGTAATAATCCAGGTATAGAGTACCATTGTTAGTAACC
>JAUTBQ010188058.1:0-10516 GCA_032361185.1 Lepetodrilus ovalis | reverse complement strand
TTATTATTGAGCCCGTCATCATTGGTCACTGGTTATTATTGAGCCCGTCATCATTGGTCACTGGTTATTATTGAGCCCGTCATCATTGGTCACTGGTTATTATTGAGCCCGTCATCATTGGTCACTGGTTATTATTGAGCCAGTCATCATTTGTCACTGGTAACACTGGCTGACTTGTTTGAATACAGGAACTCTCGCGTGTGTACTTTCTTGTGGACTAGTTGCTGACGTGTATTAATGAACATATGGTTGTCATTTAAAACACACATTCTAGGGTCGATGAAATGGTATCACTCCGCGGGATATTGGTAGAATACGACGACATAACCACAATGTTTGGTTATTTTCCCCAATTAATTATTTATTGATTATATTGCAGCCACACAGACATTTGTTCTTAAAAGTGCATTTCCAGTTTTATTGTTAGACACATGCTCCAAACATTACTGAAAGTTGCTTATAGCTAGAGTGCTATCAGTTTATACACGGGACGGGGACTCTTAGATAAGAAACAGGTCGGCATTCTAGTCTTCCAGACACTTTTGGCCAAGTTTAACGTAGATATATCTAGGAGATACGAAAGTGGGTCGATCAGACCAATATGAAGAACCCCACCTCTACAACAGGGTCCACGATATGTCTCTCAGTCGTTGTCGCCATTCACATCGCCGCATTCGTAGCGATCACTGTATTCCAGGTGGAAAAAATACGCTTGTTAGAAAAACAAGTTTTCCTAACTTCGGTAAGTGGTCATTAATGGTGAACCTGTAGGGGCCATTTTTTTATGAACTTTCCATACAAATAGAAAATATAATCAGTCGAACGTTCATTACATTTTATATGTAATATCTAAGTATAGGCTATACTAAAAAAAACACATTTGAATTTGGAATAGTTACAAATTACAATGACGTATTATTTGAGTTTCTATTGCCCCGTATATGGTCGTGCGTGGATATGCATGGAACTTGTTATATTCCTTTATTTTCCCCCTCTTCCGGTCTCGTTGCCATGGTTTCCTTTGTTGTAAATGTAGTGTATAATCCAGAAATACACTGTTTCGGAGAAAGTATAGGTATATCAGAAACAAATCCTTCAGTTTTCGAGAATGTGTAGGTATATAAATTGTACATAATGTATTTCCTGTATCATGAAATTCATGAAATACATGTGCCCGAACCTGGGATTGAACCAGTCAAAACAGATAGTAAACATAAACAACGACATTATTTAAAGACATTTAACGACATTATGCTAAACTGGTTAAGTCTTCTGGTAGTTTCCATTGTGTATGACACGTATAATAGTTCTAGATGCGCCTAAATTAGCAGTTCGTGAAACTACGGCTCCTTTTATGTATAATATGTATGAACTACTTTTCATACGGGTCCGTAGTGCGTATTATTAGCGTAGTAAATGTACAATGTAGTGCAGCTTGAACGCGTCTCTGGTTATGACCGATGCAAAAACGTCACGTGAGTTCCAACCTCGATCCAACTTTATTTAAACTGAGAAACAGGTAGTAAAATCGTGGTGACTCGACAGCATTGTAAACAATGTCACTACACAGTCTACACCAAAAGGTGCAGCACGAAATAACTATGTTCACCCAATAAATAAGAATCATCTGGAGTGAATGATCTAGAACAACCAATTTTATTCCTTTTTTTCTACAATTCTACAATTCAACATTTAAATTATATATATATTTTTATATTTATATATGTAATGTACTCGACAAGAAGACGGATATTAGACAACAGTATATATAACAGTGAACTAGCATTATAAAAACTGTTGGAAATCCAGACTAGTCAAACAACCTATGCATGTAAGCCATGATACGAGTGAAAAAAGCCTGAAAGTGGCTGTACACCCCCAACCAACTTCAAAAACGAATATAATTATGAATTCATGACATCCACTGTGGCACTATGACGATAATCGTATGCAACATTTAATCTATTAAATGCAAATATTACTTTAAGGCATCTCAAGAATTTCCGGAGCCTGAAGGCAGAAGGATAAAGAGGAACCAGGCAAGTTCTATGAAGAATCCATTTTCCTTCTAACTGGATAGCTAGCTAACCGTATTAACTACATGTATTAAACTACTAGAACTGTATTTTGCTGCGTTTTGGAACTAATCAGCTGCTAATGTCGGGTGTGAGGAGTTGTAAATGGACCACAACGTTTTCGCATACAGCTGCATTATTAAAACAGACTATAATGATAATGACATGTAACGTGTTTAACTGGTAAGTATGGGCTAGTTCATCCTCGAAACAACAACTATTATGACTACACTTAATCTCCGTCAATTTGTTTGTCAGTTGTAATAGGTAAACCCGCCGTGACAGTATGCTTTCTTAAGGGCGCAATATCACGGCTGGTTATATTGGACGCCTAGATAATGGACAAACGAATTTCTGTTTGAGATTATTTACGTTTTGACTTTTACACCCAAAAGTTATTTACTGGTGTTCATAATCCCCAACACTTGATATGTTATAATAATTAGTGCGACGGACTACTAATCATCTTGTCTTCGATGCATCAGTTGATTTGGGAAAGAAAATCTAAGAAATCGAGTCCTACCACTTTGAATCCCAGGACAGCGTAGTCGAGGTGTGCCCCTTTGTATGACTATAATGAGGAAAACGAAAGTAGGGGCCTACAGATTGAGGACCGCTAGTAAAATAAATCATATTCGATTCAAATTATCGTTGGGGTGCAGTGCAATTGTGTCTACCATACAGCGATGGAAATGTTTTTGGAAGTATAAACATGATTTTAGGTATTTCAAATGAATGTACTTTGCAGTTATGGCTAAGAACAAGTCCAAAACAACCATAAATATCTGTAATATTATGAATTTAAGTGTACTCATAATGGCCGGTGTTTCGAAGATGGGGCTAGTTGTAAAGCATAGATCACCATAATTCTGAATGGTTTAAAACTAAATTGATCGTAAACGTCCAACCGTTCGGGTAATAACGTAGACTAGTAATACTATATGACCACTTGCATTTAGCTGTCTACAGATGATATCCGACGAGAGGTTCTGGAGATTCTACGAGACCTGGTGCCGCTAGACGTCCAGAGAGAGGGTGACGCGCGCCGTGCCAGTGGTGGCGCAGACCTGGGAGAGCTCTTCAAGGAGATCGCTCAGACAGAGGTGATGACGTCACCACTCCCACTGCTGTCAACATGTAATGCTTCCTAAGCCTGCTGACTACGAAATGAGATATTGAATACTTTATTAAATTAATTGCTTCCGCCTAACATATTTAATATTACAAGCATGCTGTACCGTGACAATGCAGTTAGCCTTGGTTTGTCAGTACCAGCCGGTGCTTACAGGTTTACTGCAACGTAAAGCGCTACGGGTGCTGGGGGTTTCCTCCTATCATATAGACTGACGAGCCGTGATATAAGTGGAATACTCTTGAAAGCGGGTTTATACCCATCCTCGCACCAAAGGATTGCTGAATTCCGTTTAGGATTCAATCCATGTGGTACCCCTGCGATGAATATGCTGTAAACATCTATTGAACGCCATCGTCCAATGCCTCATAATCGAAGATGACAGTATTCAGCATTGTCTGATTACGCTATTCAGATTCCAGAGATATGTGGTATAGATATTTCTTTCTGTTTCAGCTTAAAAAGTTCGGACAACTCTGTGTCAACGACAGCAAGCTATGTGTTCCAGGTATCCCAACGTTACTAATTCAATAACTCTATGTACATACAAGTACATTACTACTAAGTGTACTCGTTGCAATGAAACATGTACAGGTGGTGAATTGGTACCAGTGGTATTAATTTAGAAATAACATATGTACAGACGCCGTTAGATAACGCAGAATCAGGCTTAACAACGCTAGCCACGCAGATATGGTGTTTAACCAATCATATACATGTATTATTGATGGTATATTCCCATACTAACCAGGGGTATATTACATGGCCAGGAGATAAAGGCGACCCTGGAATTCCGGGTATGAAGGGAGTTACGGGTATCCCCAGGATGAAGGGTGTCCTAGGAAAACCAGGGCAAATGTAATGGGGTTTATTTTCGCTTTCTAGAATATTTCACTAACATCACGACTTGTCAGTTTAGGGCAGGAGGAAACGCGCAACATCCGTAGCGCTGAATGTTGCAGACCAAGGATGATAACTGTAGTGCCACTCTACAGACAATGCATCCTATCAATATCGCGTCAGAAATGTAACTCGGTACCTTTTGCTCTGAAGTCCAACGTTCTACCAGAGCGCTACATCCCACCCCAAACTGGTCCTAACCGTGAGGTGTACAGTTACCAGGCCCTAAATGTGAGGTTATATGGTTTACGGGTCTTAAATGCGATATGTACAGGATTACAAGATTACTACAGTATGCCTTAACACTGGGTACAACGTTCGCTTAAAGCTCATTGCACACCAAAGGCGAAATTCTCTGCGACAAACTCGAGATTTCTATTTACATGCTTGCCTTTTGCTGTTGCCGCTGATTGGCGCGGCGATAAATCGCTCGCATCTGGTGTGTGAGAACCTTTACAATTCATTGATACTTTTGCGTTGTGAAATGTCCACATTACCGTTTGAGGCATCTGCTTCGTAAAGGCGACCCCGGAATTCCTGGACCCAAGGGAGACCCTGGAGCTGCCGGACTGTCCGGATCCAAGGGCGACCCCGGAACAGCAGGCCCTAAAGGTGACCCCGGCTATATCGGACCAGCAGGGAGTCAGGGCCAGAAGGGAGATACTGGACACAGCGGACCTAAAGGGGACCCAGGGAGCAATGGCCTAGCTGGTGCCAGGGGGCCTAAAGGAGACGCTGGGGTGAAGGGTGACAGGGGTCAACAGGGGCCTCCGGCAAAACCCTCTGAAGCCTGCTGCTTGAAACTCAGTAAATTATACTACATGTTCTATAACAAAAATAGTAATAAAATAACTTGAGAATAAATATTTGGATACTGGCGAGACAATAACTATATGACGGATCCGTTAACGGATAGTTGTAATTTCAATATCAGAATCTGCAATGTTCATGACTTGCATATGAGTTTGCGTTCCTGCATAGAATAACATGAAAACAAGATTCAGAAAACATTTCGGAAAAAAAGGTTTTATAAAAATGACATCAGATCTTTAGATGTATTTCGTGAGGTATATCTATTGTTGTTAAAGTATACATTTTATTTAACGTTTGATGACCGTTTAGATACACCCGGCTTCCAGACACCAGGCGGCGTGGTAACTGTAACTGAAGGGTCAACAGCCGTCCTTCCCTGCGATCCTATTGGCTATCCACCACCCCACGTGACCTGGACGCCTGCATTAACTAGTTTAGACCAATCGCGTTTCTCGGCGCAGGGTTACAACATCGTCATCAACAACACCCAAAGGACGGACCAAGATACATACAACTGCACAGCGTCCAGCGTGTTTGGAACGGTCAAGAAGGTGGTAGTCCTACATGTACTAAGTGAGCTAATTTCTCATCTAACTATAACTAGAATAGTGTGGGCGTGCTGAGGACACCATACTATAGTAATCCGGCTTGAATTGGTCTTAGACTCTATATAATGAAGATCTATTTCTATAGAATACGCAGAATCGAGTTAGCTATCAGGTCATTTCCCAAGATCGGTGACCGAAAGTAGAGCCATTATACTGAATTCTGATATCGATGATGAACAAAAGACTTTGTTCCATTAACATAACGTCATGAATTATTCATAGACAGATATTAATTTCAGAACACATTGTCATCACCGGAAGTTCAAACGACAGCACAGTCCACGCGGGAGCACCCGTGATGTTCACATGCACGTTCAGAAGTGAAGCTCCGGTGAATATCACGTGGTATCACGTGCATTTGGACGGGTCACGTGAGCAGGTGAAGAGCGGGATAACCACGCTACCTGGCGGATCCCAGCTATACCTGCCGATCACTCAGTTTGGAGACAGTGGACGGTACACGTGCGAGGCCAACAATGGACCGGAAACCATACACGTGAACACATTTCTTAAAGTCCAGAGTAAGTCCATGTTGATAATTATAAAGGGTGTAGTATTCCTCGTGGATGAGAATAAAATCTGGGAGCAGTGACTGTCGACACATACCTTACAAGGAGCCAATCGCAGTACTCTCCTGGCAATAATGTGGATACCTGTTAAACCCTGTGCAACCATTTACTTGCAAACACTGAGTTAAGCCCGACATGTATGGATCTTCTATGTCTCTACACAAGGACACCTGACTTCTGTAACTAATATTCTATGTCCATCTAATGAATGTGCAGGTCTTTGATATAACAGCTCACCCATGCATGATGCTCTTATATCCACTACGAGGCCATATATTATATTATCAGACACCCCAATCCGGGATACAAGAGCTCCATGGAAGACTGATCAGATTATTAATTGAAGACATACAATGACATTCTACTAGTATTTAAGTAATAACCTGTATCTTTCACAGCCAAGCCGCACATCGTCAGTTTCTCCGGTAGCGGGCATGTTATGGCTAACAAAGGGGAGACAATCACACTGCGGTGTAACGCTACCGGATTCCCCCCGGCAACAGTAACGTGGCAGTCGCCGGTAGGTATACATACACAGAAAGAAACGCAACATGCATTGTCATGTTATATGTTATCGGAAAGTAGGTATTTTACACTAAATACAAACGTATGTCCTACAACAAGGAAAGTGCTAGGCTGGAGCAAGACGTCCTTTCCCAACATTTCGAAACTGTCAGCACATTATATATAGATCAATACTATCCCAACCAATAGCACTTGTCGGTGTTCTATTTACTCTTTGTAGAAAGAAACTATTTCATTTCTTGCGGGGAGCGCCTTGCATCACCCTACACTACTACATGTACTTAGAATGTGTCGGAATTGAAGTCCTGAAAGTCTTGTTTTTCAGGGTAGTTCGTCCCATCTGTACACCGGTATGGACGGAACTCTGATCGTAGTGGACGTGGATAAGACTAACGAAGGAGAGTACGTCTGCCAGGCCAAGAACTCGTACGGAACCAGTCTAGAACATATCACGGTGCAAGTGCAGGGTACGTATTCCGTGCGACACTCTGGTATTCGTATGTTCCTGACAGGTGTGTTCTCAGTACCTAACCCACTGCCATTGTTCATGACTCTATAGCATGCACGATCTAAATTCAATACGCCCAACTCAATATTTAGTTAACTACCTAGTCTACTCTAGATGCAGGTTTAGTGAACGTCTCTTTCTAGTTCTAGCTGTAGGTTATATTACGAGACAACAAACCTCTATTATGTACAGCGTGTGTGACTCACAAGAGGGTTATGGTCTCGGAGGGATACAATGACTTCATCACCTGGTGTCAGAGAGCAGCAGTAAGGCCTACATGTAGCGACTGCATCTTCCATATGTAGACTAGACGGTCTGTAGTCTTAGTTAGGGTTATTCATGATAAAATGGATGAGTTACAAGTTATTACAACTTAAATCAAAACCGCTGTCTGTACAGTGTACCCTGTATGTATTGCTCACAATAGTCAGGTCCGAGTTGAAGACATCATGAGCGTATTCGTTTCATCACTCGACAAACCCTAGGGTCGACGTCAATAGCCAATAGAATACCTCGTATACATTTCCTATCTGGGTCAAACACGAGTAAAACGAATTGGGTTGAGCAGCTGTTTACCCTGCCATATGGCTAACTATGGCCCTGGATACTGTACACCTAAATTGCAAACAAACACAATGATATTGGTCTACTTAAGGGAAGTTGCTCTATATTGGGCATGTTTCTTTTGGTAATGATCAGTGTGTCTAAGTTGACCGTTGAATGCATTGTGCATTGATTGCACATGGTACAGGAGATGAAAAAGAAGAAATGACAAATAAATCTTGGCTAAAAGTGTCAATATTTACAGAAATTGCCAAAAAAAGAACATTCTGAAAGTGGCCCAATTAAGGGAGAGTATTCCTAATTTGGGCCATGCATGTGCTTAAATTGGGCATATAGAAGCAATGAATGCAAAATTAATAGAAATTGCGACATATATTGTTTTCTTTAGTTTACTATGTCTTTACTTGTCTTTAGTTTAAAATTAATAATAATACATTTTATAAGAACATTAATTTTATTTTACCAACCAAAATGACACACCAGCATCAATTGGATCCCATCTGCACATTACCGAATGAAATCAAATAAAATAAGGAATAACGGGAGATGGCATTACCATTAACAAAATAGATGTGTACTCCAAAACTTTACAATAACAGAAATAGAAAAATAACGGAAAAGATGAATCTCATATGCATATTTTGTATGCCCAATATTGGAACGTATCACCTTTACAAAATATACATTTCTAAAGGTACGTTAGCTTGATACACTAAACGTTGTTGAACTTCTACTTATAAATAAATAACTCGACGATCATACAACAACCATTAAAATGTGTTTCATATCAAATGAGTTATTCGATACTTAGTGCTACGTGATACACATAATATTGACAATAGGGAAGAGTATTTTTAATAGATTTTACTTGATTAATTAATTTCTTCCGTTGTTTTATGTTCACACTGTCATTATGGCATCAGACTGATCATTTCAGTGTAGCGATGGAAAGATATTCCTTTCGAAAAGGCCTAAAAGAGGGGTGGCTCAATAGAGGACCATGCCCAATATAGAGCCCCTTCCCCTATATCAAGGTTGATATGCTGGTCTCTCAGCGTCTTCTAATTTCCTCTTCCTATATAGTTCCACCGAAAGCCAAGCTATCGCCCGGAGTAGTGGAAGTCAGTGGACCGGTTCTGTTTGTCTGCAAGGTGGAGGGTGACCAGCCACTCACAGTCACGTGGTTGAATAACGGCGTGCCATTGGACCTCACAAAGACTGGCAAATACTTGCAGATTCCTGGTTCACCAGGCAGCAAAAAACTCCTCATCAACAATATGACACCGTCGGATTACGGCAAATACACGTGCAGAGTATCGAATGCTCTAGGAACTTCTGAAAGCTTTTCATACGGTGCGTATACATTTGTTTTCATGTGTTATGTGGATTACATACTATTGGGATTATGAATGGGATGCACCTATCTAATATTTTATTGGCGCATTGGGAGACAAGTATTAATTTGACTAGCCATTTCCCAACCTGCTGAATTATACTGATCACCGTCTCATGTATACAGTTGCCAGATCACTCGCCTAACAGTAGGACTTTAAACCAGTTTATTACTGGAGCTGGAACTACTCCTGTGGTTTCTTAACAATAAATGACTGAGTTATTACTATACTATACCGGTCGATAGAACAAGTAAAGACGATAAAACTTGGCGGATTAAGAAGCATAATCGCTTCCAACGTCTATTATCATTGTATTATTCCACGCGGTACAGATTGGCACTTTACGCCCTCGCTTGTTTCTACCAGTGTACGACCCTCTCGGTATTGCGACGTGTCAACAAACCTTTAGTTCCTGCCCGAACACAACCTGTGGGTATGTACCAAACCTTTACATCCGAACACAACCTGTGGGTATGTACCAAACCTTTACATCCGAACACAACCTGTGGGTATGTACCAAACCTTTAGTTCCTGCCCGAACACAACCTGTGGGTATGTACCAAACCTTTACACCCGAACACAACCTGTGGGTTTGTACCAAACCTTTACATCCGAACACAATCTGTGGGTATGTACCAAACCTTTACATCCGAACACAACCTGTGGGTATGTACCAAACCTTTACTTCCTGCCCGAACACAATCTGTGGGTATGTACCAAACCTTTACATCCTAACACAACCTGTGGGTATGTACCGAACCTTTACATCCGAACACAATCTGTGGGTATGTACCAAACCTGTACATCCGAACACAACCTGTGGGTATGTACCAAACCTTTAGTTTCTGCCCGAACACAACCTGTGGGTATGTCCTCTCCCCTGACAAAAGAAATGTTTGTTAAATCAAAATAATATAATTCATAGTTAATACCATGCAGAGCAATTATATGTATGATTTTCTTTTATCGAATTGTCTCGAAGCCATACTCACTCTCGTAGCTATCTCTAGTACATGACGCCCGTGCGCCTACAGAGCACTATGGCTTCTTAGTGGATAAGAGAGCTTCGAGAAACGATATCCTGATGTTCATTGATTAAACATTTGAAACTAAAATATACCATAGTACATCTATCTCGACATTTGATGCACTATCTATTGTTCTAACCCTCTTCATGCTGGAGGCAACCAGAGATGCCCTAACCTATAATGTATATGTAATCGAGCAAGGAGAGGCTTCGACCAGAACGAACCTAATACTTTACCCTGGGATGTACTTTAAAAGGCTACTATATATAATATAGCTTTTTATCAAATCAGACTTTTCATTATGCTCTCCTGACAGCGATAGCACATCAGTCTGTACTATACGCTGTCACACTACGAGGGGTTTCGCGTATTCAACATTATAAGGAATTTGATTGGCTCA
>JAUTBQ010188047.1:0-10518 GCA_032361185.1 Lepetodrilus ovalis | reverse complement strand
AAATTTGTTTGGTCATTATCTAGGTCTATCAACCGTGATTGTATGCCTTTAACACAACTCTGTGATGGCCATGATTAGAGATGCAAAATACAATGGAGAAGTCATTAATTTCTGTTACATTAAATTCATTGAAGCACCGTAAATTACCCACTTATATGTTTCTTACTAAGACATATGTACTATATAGTTATATACTATTATTTATCTTGTTGCGGTTAAATTTATATAAAAATGAATGGTCCCTCTGATAATGAAGTTTTGAAACCCATAAATCCCTTTCATATTCACATAAATCCATTTCCTGTAGGACCGTGAAATTTCAACAAAGTAATATTGAATATTGAATACTGGTCTATTTTTTTTATATATAGACAAAATTTACAACAGCAAAATATCCAAGAGAGTTGCTGGAGTTTGGTGAATCAGCCTTCTATCTATACTACTTAGGATCTTGTCAACATGTTTTTCTCTTCATTTTAACAGTTTACATCAACAGATAAAAAAAATATGACTTTTATTTTAATTGATAAATCTGTTTTTAGTATACATGCACACATTTTTTTTTATCTCGTCCTATGGTGTTCCATCTCATACTCTAGATAGGACATTGACTCCATGTGTATTTTGTGAGACCACAATTAACCCTCTCCCTGCTGCAGGCAACCAGAGATGCCCTAATGAGCAGTGTCTGTGCCTAAATCCAACAGGGAGAGGGTTAATCTGTTCAGTACAGTTCAACACATGGCTTGCCACAACTTTTTGGTGGGGACATTATTCAAAACAACATAGAACCAATCTTGTTGACTTCGGAACATGTTCCTAAACATATGGCAGATTTTCAACACTTTCCTAGAAATGCCATGATGTTTGAGATCAAGTAGCTGGCAAGTGAAGTGGATTCATGGCCTGAAATTGTAGATAACGCCTTACATTAAGGATCTTTTTAACCTGGCTCTTACATTTGAAGTGGAATTCTCTTTTTCTTTTAAATTTAATTTTTATTTTATTTTATTATTTTGTAATTAGAAGATATTGCATCATTTTCAATCATGATCAATAACCATGATGTCATTATGCTTAGGTTTACCTTTTTCCTTCCTTCCTGAATTTTTATTTTATTTTAAAATTATTTTCACTTATATCACGACTTGTCAGTTTAGGGCAGAAGGAAACCTGCAACATCTGTAGTTCTGAATGTTGCAGTAAACCTGTAAGCACCTGCTGGTACTGACAGACCAAAGATGATACCTGCATAGTCATGTATCCCAGCACTATTGTGTCAGAAAGGTAACTTTCGCAGTACAGGGATTGAACTCGACACCTTTGGCTCCAGTCCAACATTCTACCATTGCACTACCATTTGTTCTTCCTAAATTAACCATGTAGTGATGTCTTTTTAATTAGGGCATCTCTGAATGCCTGCAGCGGGTTGAAGGTTAAAAATATTTCTAAATCAAATGTTGGATAAGTATAAGTAAATATATATAATGTCTACTTGTGGATCTAAATCATGTAAATGTACGGGTATGTGCAAATATAATTATATTACTGTGCTACATGTATTTACTTTGATTTATTTTTTTCTTTTAATGTACATTTTTATAAACATAAAAAATTATTTTATGTACATTCTAGTAGATTAATATGTTTCTATTAGACATTCTTCATGTTTAAAATTCGTCGCAAATGGGTGAAAGATTCCTGCAGCGACGTTAAACTCCATATTCACTCACTCACTCATGTTTAAAAATCAATAGGATAAAACAAAAATGTAATTAAATTTGTTTTCATGTCTTATCATTGTTAGAAAAATAACTGTTTCCGAGACTAATTTAGTCTGGAGATTCCTTATGTCTCTTCTGTCTGGGCTATTTCTCCATCTGGCATGACCACTTGTTTTAACAGACAGTTCTCAGGGGTATAGTATTTCTCTCTTGCACCACATTGCCTTAAAGATGCACTGTCACGTTTTCCAAGTCACACAGTTAAAATAATTTTTAACGCTGTTTAATATTTTATTTTATTTCAGACAGTATAATAACTTGGATGCATATTAAAAGTCAATGTAATTGGTATTTATAAAAGCTACTGGCATACTGATGAAAAAATGTAGACGGAAATATTTGTGAAAAAAATTAAATTGAGGGGAAGTATTTTGAACTTTTTAACGTGTTGCAAGTTACACAGCTGTTACAAACATGATCTTTGTTGCAATTAGCAGATTAGCTAAGTTATATACAACGCTCAACAGAATATTACCAGCTTATAGTAGGATTATAACTTTCTAAGCTGTCAAAGATGATGTAACGTTTTATTCTCTAAGCTATAGTGTGTGTCCCAGTAGTAATATATTGATAGCAAACTTAGCAATAGTATGATGGAATATCGATAGTTTTGATAGTTATGTTAAAATTATCTCTTAAACTCGGCTTCTTTCTGATCGTAGCATATGGTATTCTAGCATATGAAGTATGATGGTTGGTATATGGGTATGGTATTCTAGCATATGAAGTATGATGGTTGGTATATGGGTATGATATTTTAGCATATGAAGTATGATGGTTGGTATATGGGTATGGTATTCTAGCATATGAAGTATCATGGTTGGTATATCATGGGTATGGTATTTTAGCATATGAAGCATGATGGTTGGTGTATGGGTATGGTATTCTAGCATATGAAGTATCATGGTTGGTATATATGGGTGTTGATCACTATATCACTCTAGAGAATAGGGTGTAGGTTTAATTAATTAGGGGGAAAAATAGGATTTTTCTAGAATAGTAAAACCATATTTGGGGTCTGGAAGCTGCACTGGGACAACATCCTTCTCAAGGGTAAGATGGTTGTATCAAAATATGTATTAATGGTCACACCAACTAGACATTCACAGAACTGAGATTTTTTTTATCCAAGTTGTGGTTAGCCTGGAGAGTGATATGTTGAGGTACATGGTTTAAATGATATCTGGCCATGTCATATGCCTAAAGATGTTAAAATATGGTACTTGTTGTTCACCTGCTTGGCACTCAAAATTAAAGGGGTCTGGCCCATAAATTACGAAAGCTTTTGAGTACTATTTCATGCTGAAATTTTATATGTGATTTTATGAACAAGACTGAGTTGAGCATGAATAAATACTGAAGAAAGTTTTGTAATTTAAGGACCAGTCCTTGCTTTCCCCGCTTTAATTCTGAGTACCAAGCAGGGGAACAACAAGTACCATAGTTTAGTGTTTAGGTATATGACTTGGCCAGACCTCAAACCTCGCTTGGTGGGCTTGCAATCAGTTAATAATACAGTCAGGGTTACGGACTATAAATTGTCCACATGGAAATATGTCTGATTGGGATATCTATGCAGAATATTCCATGAGCTACAGTAGCACCACAGCTGCTGGAAATCCAACCTAATACAAGCAGGGCATGTGCATACAAAACATACAAGTCATGATATGAGTGAAAGTTAAATCTTGAAACTGCATCTAAAGCCCAATCCGCCTGACCAACCAACCAAGTATATCTCGGATGAGGGTTAAACAGTACATATATGAAAATATGCTCTTCTAGCAAATCAATACTTCTTGAAGCACTCCATAAAATATCTATCCATCTGTGACAGCCATGCGCTATTGACAACATGGTGTGATAATATGATCTAATCCCAGGCGATAGTCAATGAACACAAGTGCCTGTCTGTCATTGGCAGAGCTGTCAATTGTATTCTGACAGGTGTACATTTCTGTCGCCTATTTCACTCATATGCTTGACTACCTGGGTATTCTGGCTACTGTGTCGGTGTGTAGTGTATTGAATCTGCTCTCGATATTACACGAGGAAGAAGGAAATGACGACCCATAAATCACGTTTAATATCCTTAATGTCGCTGTAATCAATCAAGAAATAATTTGTTATAAACTACCTATGAAATGTTAGATGTGAAAGAAAAAAAAGGTTTATTGCCAGGGTAATTCAATATGACCATAGACAACTCCTTATTGCAAAGAAATATTTGTTTTCTGAAGCGTGACACTGATAAAAGTAGTATGTTTCATCATGGTTATTATTATTATAATTTACACACTATTCTTTAAAAAAAATTGTTATTAAAGAATCACTTCTGAAATAAACATGATATTGACATGTTATGTTAATGATGTCAATATCAGAATTACATGTAAATATCTGAAATCGACGATAGGCCAGTGGTAATAAGAGGCTGTGATCATAATCTATGTAGCTGTTAATGATCCCCCTATGACTCACACCTTAACATTGAGGAAATCCTACACATCTACCATGAAATCTACAACACATATCTACATTTAAAAGAACTTTATCAATAAACTACGTATCACGTTGCTTTGCAGAAGCTCTGGGCATGCTGGAACATAGGACCTTTAATAATGGGATAAATACCCCTCCCCTACAGAGACAATAAGGGGAAATGTAGATGTTATCAACCCTAGTGGGTGAAAACCACTCATCCCGCTGGTGTTTATACCACAGTCACATGCCCTGTGAATGGATCACCTGTGTGGGCTATTATTAGAACGGGAGTTTTTCTTCTCATGGAGGAGCCAGTCATAGTGGTGAAGTTCGGCTGTCTCGGAGGGGGAAACTGCATCACTGCTGAGGGGTCCGTCTATCTCGATTGCAGTGGTTGGAAGGGGAACCTGCAGTGGTTTTCCTGAATGGGAGATAATTAATTGAGGCAGTGGGGCTGTTAAGTCTTCACAGTGGTGGATGTCTACGAAGTCATGTCTTTACTAGTGACGTCTTGCACGATGGGGAAAGAGCCAAGCCGGCTGTTGGATAAGGGCCCCTCGTATCTTCGTACTCGGACAAACACCAAACTCTTCGGTGAGTGAAATACCAATATCAACAACCTTTGCATTTTAAAGCTTGAATTCTGTTTGTTATATTTTCTATTTTTTATTTTTTTTTGGTTTTGCAGTATGCTTTAAAGAATTGTATGTACATGAAAATGAAATGTTGCACTGATTGAATAGATGTCTGACTTAAAACCTGATAGTTGTTAGTAATGTTACTTTAATTATGTTCTAGAAGATCTGTATATATGGTCTCTGAGAAGTTTAATCATGAAATAGATACACCATAATGCTTTCTGCCTTTAAATTCTATGACAAATAGACCTGTGACCTGGATTTTTTTAAGTGACAATGTAGTTTTCTAAGCATTTCATTTTGAGTTTTTATTGTAGCTAGGTTATTTGATCTATATTTGTTTATGCTCTGTGAACAGGGGCAAACCCAAATAGAAATTCACTCTGGCAAGCTGTTAAATATACCTTTGCATTATTTTACTTTGGGGGAAATAGATACCTGTATATTGTTACTGAAAGTAATTAAAATTTTTATTTAGGGCTTTGGAAGTTTATTCAAATACTGACTTAAACTGGATTTAGTCACTGTATACAAGTGTATTTTATTATTGGTATTATTTTGTCTTTCTTTTCTCCCAAAGTTCCATAGATTTTCTAAATCTATAATCCAAGACATTCATGAATGAATTTCAGTAATTTTCCACGGTATATGATTTCTAAGGTATGCCAAATATAACTCTTGATAATGACATTGTTATGGTATGTTACCACTATTATAATGGATACTGTCTTTGCCTCTAATGGTAATATTTCACTACTGACTGTAAACACAGTAGACAATGTTTTGTCTTCCTGGAAAACTTTGTCAATTTCATGACTGTACATAACTTTGTGACCTGGTTTTAAAGGCAGACTGGCAGTCAGCAAGGTTCCCATCTTACTAGCCAAGTATTTATTGATTCTAGAGAAGGCAGTCAAACATCTGTTTGTTGACAACATTTGTCCTATATTCCGACTGTTATTTTTCGTAATGCTAAACACTGTCTATTTTAAGCTGCTCAGTCATAATATTTATGTGTCTTCTGTTATAATTAGCTTTCATTTATGTAATTCTGAAAGATTCTTAAAGATTCCCGCTGTGACGTAGAACAATAAATCACTTGCTATGATTAAAATTTTTATTATTGTAAGGAAATAAATAAAAAGTTGCATTACGTACCAGACAATTAATCTCTGGTTGGATTAAAATATTTTAAATATTCATGTTGTAAAATTATTCCAATTTTGTACATGTATTACAATTGTATATTAATTTTACTTTGTATTACTGTGGGAGTTTTTCTGTGATTCAAAGTATTATGTTTTACAAATCATCTACAGAAATGTATGTTGTCAGAGGTCTTTTATTGAATCTATAATCAATAATTGTTAATGTGGATAATTGATAGCAAACTATTGACCTTTAATTGAGCTCTAGGATAGCCAAGGCAATATTAATAGCCAGTGTTGTTGATGCTAGGAACTTTGTTAATTATCCTGAATAATTGACAAGCTAATAGAAGGAACAATTGCTATAAAACAGGTGATGTGTAACTGGCATCGGTTAATAATTGATTAATTGAATTAAATCTTGATAAGCCAGTTGAACTTGAAGGAACTATTAAGTCAAGATGGTGCTCATTTGTGGTCAAATTTCAATACGTTATTTATTCTATACTTTGACTATAAATTAAATGTGTTAAATGAAAAGGAAAATGATTGATGTGATTGAGAAGCATGTAATACTAATAAATTGAAAATATTCTAACAAAAATCTATTCATTATTATTTTCATTAAAAATATCAAATCTAATATTTCATGATATGACATAAGTCAACAGTACATGTATTTTTATTTCTTGTGTAAAATAAGGTTATTTTTATATACTCAACAAAATAAATTAAGGGCCAAGAGATATATTGTGGGAATGCATCCACCAAATTTCCGAACTCGAGTAATCGTGCGCCACTCTTCTTCCAATTTCGTCTGCAGATCTCCAAGCGTACCAGGAGAACTTTTGGAAATTATTTGACGATAAAATATTATTAAGCTAGATTTATATGTCCAAGAGGGCCCCTGGCCATTAATTAATTCATCTCAATGTTTATTACGTCTCTTCCCATTTCCACCGTGAGATCACCCCCACCACACACATACACACAGAAAGATGCCCCGGGGCTTATATACACTGTACCTCCAAGCAGTACATCTATTACCTAAACACAGGTGTGGTCATGTCATAGATTTCTCAGAGATATAATCTTTTCCTAATCAGTGTGACAGATACTGTTTACTTACAACTGTTCTTATCTCTATAGATGATATGTGGTCAAGGAAGTATTGTTTAGATAACAGTTTTTCTGTTATATCTAGAAGCTGGGTTTTCCCCCTGTAACACGGTTGTCATAATACCTTTTAAAGAATAATTATAGGGTTCCATGTCATAATAAACTTTGTGTATGCTTTCTGCATACTACATTCCTAAAGAATGGTTCAGACTAGTAATTAAATAAATTTGATTGTCATCATTACCCTTTAACCCTCTCCATGCTGGAGGCAACCAGAGATGCCATAAAGAGCTGTGTCTGTGCCTAACCGTCCCAAATGGGTGAAATATTCCCACAGCATGTTAAACTCCATATTCACTCGCTCACTGTGCCTGGTTAATCCAGCAGGGAGAAGGTTTAGAAACAATGGACATATTAACCATGTCTATTTATCATCAAATTGAATGAATTAATGCTTTACGTCTCGGCAGGAAGTATATTTTTGTCACTATAACAGAGGACCATTGTGATACTGGGATTCAAACCTGTTGCTGGATTTTGAGTCAAACACAAATGACTTGACCAAAGGTGTAAGCCCTCGTCTCTGGCAGAAACCAGTAGGAGCATCTTATATCTCACCGTGCTACAAATATATTTCTGTATACAATTTATTTTCCCAGTAAGCTGGACAGCATCATCTAAAATGATAAATGGAGGGAAATCCATTACATAGTTTTGTGTCATTTGGTTTTATGCTCGAGATGGTACAAACAAGAAACACATTCTTCAAAGAGGTAGATCAATCAATGAGAGTGACATTAATTGACTGCAATGGGTGTTAATGTCTGTACATGCAGACCAGATAGAGTTACCCGCTCCTTATCATTTATACGCAATTTATTATCCTGTTGTCCCTGTGTACACATGTCACTTGACTGGTCCGTTGGGTATCCAAGGTAGTAATGATCTCAAGATGCGATTGTTTTATCCTCTAGTTCATTTAAACTGAATTATGAACATCTGCAAATTAATATTAGTAAATAATAATGATTACGTGTGCATTTATATTGCGTCAAATTCACGCTCGAAAGCGTACTCATAGTACCACATTATTGCCTCGGTCAGTTGATCGGTGTGTTTTATTCCTTCTCAACTCCCTGGGGAGTATGAAATCCATTATATTAATATTAATGATATTAGTGATATTAAATTTAGCCTACCGACTTGAGACAATCAGATATAAAATGTAAATCTTTTCATTAATTAATTATTTAATGGAGTCATATTCACAAAGATGAATGCAATAAAATGATCTTTACATGATCTTAGCATTCTAAAAAAAAAGATTAAATAATAATTACAAAAAAGTTATTCTAATACAGTTCTCAGGTCTTAATGGCTTTTGACCCTCACTGCAATATTAAGCAATAAATCATACACTAACTATTTACACTAACTGATTACAGCAGGTCATTTTATTTGAACTACGACATCTGAACAACTCTGCTGACATTGCACGTGCCTAGCGACACATGTCATTATCCCTGCCAATTAACAGTCTAGGTTTGTGATCCTCTTGTTATCTATAATGCAGGTGTTTTGTGACTACACATATAACCTATGTGTGTGATATAAATGTTATGTATTTTTTTTCTTTATTCAGATAATTATTGTTACATTTGTGTCTAGGTATATTTCTACTCATAGCATTACACACATCTCAACAACAAAAATCAAGATTGCGTTATCTTATTAATGTTTAAAATATATACTTGAATAATCTAAATACATGTAAATGACAATCATTTTTAAAGACATGAATAGAATTTATAATATCTAATTTACTGCTATTTGTTTTATTGAACGACAATATCATGACAAGTCAGACCTCTACATTTTTTAGGCACCTGTCCCTGTGCCCTATTGGACATGTAACTGTAGGTAAAAGGCTTGTTAATCTGGGCTAATTCACATGTCCACTGGATCAACCCTGTCCAGGGCAGGCTGACAATCCTTACTGTCGAGCCCTGCAAGTATTTTAAATATATCATAGTGAATGAAATGTAAGAGAACAGAAAAGTTATACAGTTTCATTAAGCATAGAATATTCCAAAGATCAATGATATCCATTTTCATATTTAATAAGCCAGAAATGTCAATTTTAATTCAATATTAGCGAACAATGGTGTCTACTTTATTGCAATGCTTACTTAATTGTGTATATTAATACATGCATGCCAAGAAGACATCAGAGATGAATGTTGAGAGATTTGTTGCTTTACGCTGAAACGGGAATCTTTCACCCATACGCGATGATGAAATTAATAGATTCTGTTTTTCATGTCTGACATTGCTAAATAAATAAATCTGACATGAACATTTGTGAGAATAAATTATTTATATCCGGTAAATTTCCTGCATGAACACGATTCAAAATTGAAAATGCAAATCTTGCCTTCAATTGTAATTTATATTTTAATGGAGATTTTATTCTTGTAGATTTTTTTTATGTTTTTGTCAGAAGGATGTAAATCAGTATGGAGTTGTTAATATTATTTGAGATTAGAAATCGCGACATTCAACTTTCTTGTCACATTCTCGTTAGTTTTATTGATGTAGCCCCTGGTAACATCATCCCTGTCGTAGAGGTGGGAGGTTACAGGTTAGATATCATTAAATATTATTATGATGAGGTATTGTCATGGAGTAACATTAATGTTGTAAGGAGTTGTAATCACAATTTAGAAGTTCTCATCACATAATAAGAATAACATTGGAAGGAAAAGGTCAACTTGACTCATTCCATAATCAGAAATGTCGCTCAATATGATAGACACATTTATAGTAACCCTGGCAAACAGGTAGTTGATACATGCACAGAATGTAGAGGAGAAATTATTATGATATCTATAGTTTTGTCACATCACGGCTGAAAATGTACTGCTTTAGATATAAATGGCATGTATTTACTATCATTTCGTCTAGTAGTCTTTCCAATACTCTGCTGTGACGTAGCACAATAGCTCTCACTCACTTTCCAATCAGTATAAATATGCACTGAAATATAAACTTGAAAATTATAATTTGTATATTTGTAGTAAACAAAATATTAATTATTGTACCAATGTACTAGTACCTCAATATGTATTTATAAATGTTAAGACAGTGCACTTTAGTAATGATTGTATTATTGTTATACTGAATAGGAGCATCAAACATCCTTATGGTAATTTTCTCTGTTTACCCACTAATAAATAAATCTATTGTCAATCCGACAATCTGATTGGTACACGTCATCCCAAATCATTGCGTTCATACTTCGATGAACTAAATTTTCTTAGGTGGCATTGTGACGTCACGTATACA
>JAUTBQ010188036.1:0-10518 GCA_032361185.1 Lepetodrilus ovalis | reverse complement strand
GGCTGGTACTATAAGGCTGGGGGTATGTCATGGACCCCAAATACAGCCTTATATAGAGGGGACACTGTATTATTATTTATCTATAATCTATCTCTAAAAAAGCAATACACAGATTAACACATTTTAAAATCATTATTCTTTTGCCACTGAATATATTTCAACACCACTTGTCCTTCAAAACTGTGATTATAACAGTGCTAGAGAAAATAACATGAATTCAAATAAAGTATAGCTCAAAGAGATATATAATTTATGCATGAATATTGAACTCACAAAGTAAGAATAATTGCCTCTAATACTGGTGACATATTAATTGATAAGTAATTTACTATATATTTTCACATTTTGTTACGGTCAACATTGAATTATTTTCTAAGTCAGATTATGACAACACCATAAAAACATGATATACAAACACATATCAGGCTGAATTATTACATTTTCAGTTTCAATAGAATTACGGTAAATTCAATATGTCACAGTACAAGATATCACAATTTGACAACTGATATCCATAGTCAGGTCCACTAATTAGATATGTTAATCAGGAACCTGTATCTTAACACCATTTGTCAAATTGTGGCCAGCAATGGAAATATTGATTTGAATAGTATTTATTGAGAAAGAAATAAAAATCGTTCTCAATGCATACAATACTCAAAGCAAAACTTTCAAAATAAGAGTACTACAGTAGATTGAATCATCCTTCACAACAATAACAGTTAATTTAATAGCAACACTTATAAAGACATCTTAGATATCATTAGCAATTACATTACTTTAATAGTGAAGGATTATCCAACTAGCAAAGAGAAAACAAATTCAATTCAAAATGAGGCTTGTTTTTTTTTTTGCCCGGTATCTTTCTTCTCAATTAATTACTGTAATAAACTGGAAGTGATGAACTTAACCCTCTCCCTGCTGGAGGCAACCAGAGATGCCCTAAAGAGCTGTGTCAGTATGGAGAGGGTTAACCGAGCTACTTCAAAACTCATTTGAATAAGTGCAGAATCAGTCAACAATTATGCACCAAAAGAAAGTCAAATAGAACCACCTAATTCTCGCCAAGTCAAATAAATAAGCCTCTGATCGTTACTGGGTTATAATAACTTGTATTTCACGTCAGGGGATGAATTTTTGGAAATTGTCCAACTGAAGTGTAGAAACGCCACTTAAGTAGGAAGAGCATTATTACTATGATTATATTAACGTGAGAAACATGGCGAATACCGTAACATAATTTAGAAATACCAGTATTATTACAAAGTTATTTCTATTTGCCAGATCAAATAAAAATGGCTGATCTTAGAGAGATATAAATCCAATTTGATAATGTGCAGACTAAACATCCATCTTGAATCCAGAGGCTTATGAAAACGAGACTGTTTGGCTGGTTCGTAACAGTGCAAAGCCCAAAATATAACATAATTCTTGCATGAACAGGTGCATTTGGTCTGTTGTCACGTGCAGGTCTTTTCGTGGTCACGTGTAATTATTTAATTGTGACATGTAATCTTTGCATTGTGACATGTAATCTTTGCATTGTGACATATAATGATTGCATTGTGCCATATAATGATTGCATTGTGCCATATAATGATTGCATTTGTGCTGTGTAATAGTAACCTAGGGTGCGTTTCACGAAAGGGGTGTATATTTATGCCGGACGTAAACGACGTAATACAATCAACGTAAATGACGTAATACAAACGAATCCTCGTCATTTACGTCTGGCGTAAATATACACCCTTTCGTGAAATGCACCCATGGACACTACTGCAATTTTTGCTTGTATATGTGCAATTCTTTTTAGCTCGCATGTTAATTTTTTGCGGTCACGTGTAATTTCTCCGGATTTTACCTCAGCTGCGGGGGTTTCCTCTTCGTCCTGCTGTCGTCGTCGTGAGCGACGGGATGCTCTGTCCTCCTCCTGTGGCTCAGCGGCCTGCCTATAATTTACGAAGATAATTAATTAACATAAATTAATATTAATATTGCAACTCTATTTTGTGGATGTAGTTGTAGGTATCAATTCCTAAAGTTGGGACTCGTTCGTATGCAGAGAAATGTTTATATGAAGTACACCAACAAAATGTATTTTATTTTTAGGTTGATGTATTTTACATTAAATTCAGATGAGAATATTTGTATGCGTATTACAGTATTGCATAAAACTTAATGGATTGATCAGTGATTGTCTTTTGTCACGAAAAAAATATACATATATTTGTGTAATTTCTGAAATAAGAAAATCATTAATCCTGAAAAAAAGAAATGACAACTCAAAGCATTAATTGTTATAATTAGGCAATTCAAAAACTCAAACCAAACACAGGATGATAGAATGGCCAAGATTATCTCCCTTATTGTGTCAAGGGAGGTAACTCATGTAACAATGATATTTCAGGAATATTTGTAATATATAACTGGAAGTTTCAACAAATAGTCACACCATGCTTGTCACAGTTTTCTAACATAACTATGCCTTTCTAAAAGCAGAGCTTTGAACATAAACATGACTAAACGCAACTCAAATTATAAGCTTCTAAGTATCGTCTCCACAAAACAGTTCAAAGGTGCTCTGTTTGAGATTAAAATACCTGAGGTATGTTCAATCTGACCAAGGCTTGAAAGTGGCTTACTAAACTAGCAACTGTCTCAAGAGTTGTATGAATCGTACATTGGACAGAGAACCAGTTTAGCTCAGCAGCTTTCTCAGCCTTGGTCAGATTGAACACCCTAGGTCTTACCCAGGATTTGTGTAACAATTTCTATACAACATATGAATACGGATAAAGAGTCATGAAATTTGCTGTATATAAATGTCTTAAGACTTTGCAAATATTCTTTAAAAAATATATTATTAATTTTTACTATATACAATAACCAAAACAACCAAACTTTATAAGAGTCCAAAATCCACCATCAGTCATATTATAATGCTGTGAATCACAAGTGGTGTTTTTCATTCCAAGCCATATTTCTATTGTACAAAGAAAGCCAAATATTAATATACTGACTATCATAGTACAAATGTATATTTATTTGTAGTGATAATATTTTTTTATTATTGGTTACACATTGATTACATTTTTCAACATTGGTTACACAGTGATTTATTTTTCAATATTGGTTACACAGGGATTACATTTTTTCAGCATTGGTTGCACAACAATTAAATTTTTCAATATTAGTTATACAACAATTAAATTTTTCCATATTCGTTACTATGATTACTTTTTATATATTTGGTTACATAGCAATTAATATTTTTTTATTATTTGTTACATGCTGATTGCATTTTATGAAATTTGTTACACAGTGATTACATTTTCCAACAATTTGTTACATGGCGATTACATTTATTTAAATATTTGTTACATGCCGATTACACTTTTTGATATTGGTTACATGGCGATAATATTTTTCGATATTGGTTACACGTGGCCTTGCCTTAGTCGAGCCTCTCTCCTTTCCCTCCGTCTTCTTTCAAGGTCATCCTCACAGTTCACTGTGCTACGTTCGCTTGCTGCTCTAAATTAGCGGGAACAAACACACGGGTAAAAATCAAACCGGGATCGAGGGCTCTAGGAATTGGGTAGACACTGAAACAAGGGTCTAGAAAATACTGTTAGGAAAGAAAGAAAAGTAGGGAAAATTCACACAGAAATATAAATAAAAATAAATTTGAAGATGAAACGTCATTTTCTTTCTTTGAAGTTACAAATTTCAAAGTCTATTTGGGTTCCAGTTCCACGGAAAGATTGTAGCACTACGAAGATCGTGATTCTCTGTTAGTTCATGTATATGAGCTACGACTTGTATAGTGTTACCATCGTTCTGTGGAATGGGTTCCAGAATGTAATTTACATGTACCTACTTCTTTTTTTATTTCACAAGAATATACCACACGACCAGAATTTTTGTGAGGTCTTAAATTTTTGTGGCTACAAAATCTACAAGATTTTGAAATATTTTATGATTGTTGTTTAATGGTTAAGTAAATTGTTAAGTGAACTATATAACATTTTGAGGTTGTGAACCATGAATGCCACAAAAGTAAAACACCTCCAAATTTTTCTAGTAATACGGAATGCTACAGGATGTCAAAATGTGGCTCCAATTTACCAGAATTCATAAAGAAAATGTTTAAATCATTTTTAGCTTCAACAAAGGAGATATGACTACAGATTACACAATATTTATGGAAAACAAAAAGATAACACACACAAAATAATGGTTACAAGAAGGAGGCAACATATACAACATACTAGCAGGGTGCATTTCTAACAGGAAAAGCACTAGTACTAGTCTATCACAAGAATGTGTAGAAAATACTGAAGAAACTTCATAAATGTGAACCGATGATAATATATTTTGTCAGTGTTGAAAAGCATTAAGGATGAAATCACAGATTGATTTAACCTTCTCAAAGCCGAAGGCAACCAGAGTTTCCATAAATATAATGAAGGAGAGGGTTATAGTTTCAGCATGCAGAGGTGTTGATTTATAGTCATGCACATTCCCTGGCTAGCATGCAGAGCAGAAGCGATAGTAACTGGTGCTGCATATATATTTTGCATACATAGAGATGCTTAAATGATCATAGCAGGCTGTGGTTGGACCAAGAGAGTAGGACCAATTTTAGGCTGTCTGTCAGTCTTTCCATGTATGGACAGTTACCAGTCTGCCATATGGACTTAGGTCTGACCATAGAGGTTGTAATAAATTGGCAATGATATTGCTCGATGTTTTGTCTATTTTCATGCCGTTAAGCTAAATCATCAAGGCAAAAGAAGGTCTCCCTGTATGACCTCCATAAATGCCACAAAACTATGTTGAATTTGATTTCATTTTAACAAGGGTATGATGTTCCAAACCAAGCATGCATTCGGCGATTCTCTGATATTTTATACATAGATTCCAACTACACACGTACAATGTATTTCTGAGTCGTTCAAGATCTTGGCAGTTGCCACCACACCAACATGCCCAATCCAAAATACTCTGCCAAATTCCTCTTCCAGAATAACAAGCAATTTCTTCACAAAGGTTTCCTAGGTAGTCTAACAGAGATATAACTTGCCGTCTTGTATCAATGTCTAGCACTGTGACTGACGCCAAACTAAACACTCGGATGGTATGTATTCCGAGTTTTGGTATGAATTCCGTGTTTCGATGGTTTATATGCTGTGTTTTCCAGTGTGTATTGTGTTTTCTGGTGCAGCAACACATCTCAGGTAACGAGGTTTCCACATGCATACTCTATCAAACTGACATTGACTGAGTTTCTATTGAAGCTATATATCATCATCTGTCTGTAATATTTGCTTTCAGCAAGCGATATTGGCACTAACATGCCCATTGTACAAGCTATCCTGATGAGAAGTGGAAATCTAAGATCTTTAGGATATTATCTGTATATTTTATCATCATATTCTGGTGCGTCAAAAACATTGGCTTCTATTGCAGACTTATTTCCATTTGCTTTAAGAATACTCATTGGAATAGCTATACTACCAGTAAATGAAGAATTATTTCTTGAGATAATGCAACAGATATAATACGTTAGGCCTCTCCTGTACAAAATGGCATAACCCTAAGGTAGCCTCATCATAACCCTAAGGTAGCCTCAGCTTCACCCGTAGCAATGGAGTATTCTATGGTTAAGATTGGAGTTACTGTTATCTTAAAGCTGCACTTCCACTGATATGGCAGAGTCCTGGGTATCCTTACCCAAAGCTCTCTTAGCAGTGCATTAGCTATTGGCAAAGAGGGTACTATTGTCTCTTAGTGGATAAGAGACCTTAGTGAAAGGAGTCCTGATCTAGTGGAAATGAACCATTTTTTTTTTCTTCTGTTTAATGCAGGTTGTTTTGACAAACCATAAAATGTACATCCTTTAGAGTTCTATGAAAGAAGTGTAAATGAAATTGGCTCTGAACCATATGCTTGCTACAGTTCAACCAAGGGTATCTCCAACATGGCAAATAACACACAATCATCGCCATCAGACACAGATCAGACTGTTTATCTCATGTGAGAGTGTGCCAATGCTTGAAGTGTGGCTGGCATATGTGTTTGTATTTAAAAAGTAATAAATTCCAAATATACACCTTTTGATATTCTCATTAATGTCTCATCAGTATGTCAATATGAAACCATGAAACTGCACATGAGTTTGCCTTATAGCCCCCATGTCTTAAAGATGCACCATTGACAATTTTGTGTTATTAATTATTGTATGGCCTGCATTTTGCTAATCGGTCACTCTGTAGTCAAGGCATAAAGCAATTAGTACATCATGCTATTACTACATCAGGAACAGATATAAACAAGCTATTCCTAAGACTAACTATATAGTCTCAGGTAGTGAAAGATATAGACTATATAGGTGTATTCCTTAACTATATAGGTTCAGATGGTCAAAGATATAGACTATATCCATTCCCAAGACTAATGGTATAGTCTCAGATGGTCAAAAATTTAACCTCACTTTTGCAATAATTACCATCAATTACTTCTAGAGGTCAAACCCATGGATTCAGGTCAATCTGAGACATATCATAAAACAATATCTACAGTGCCATAAAGGTATTCCCTAGACTCATATGATAAATGACACAGAATCTAGCTATACCCTAGATGAAGCAAAGAGAGTGAAAGTCACATTTAATATTGTGACTATATAGATATGTCCTAAAGTGATGCGGGACTTCTCCTACTATCAATTCTCCAGTCAATCCCTATCTACAATACCACCAAGGACTAAAACCATAGTCTCAGACACAGAACTTTAATAGCTGTACTGTAGATGAATCAAAGAGAATGAAAGTCACATTATTGTGACTGTATAGATATGTCCTAAGGTGACTGAAGTTCTCCTACTATCAATTCTTGTCAATTCCTGTATACAATGCCATTGAGGTATTTCCTAGACTAACATCATAGTCTCATAGGATAAAAGACACAGAACTTTAATAGTTATGCTGTAGATGAAGCAAAGAGAGTGTAAGTCACATTATTGTGACTGTATAGATATGTCCTAAGGTGACTGAAGTTCTCCTACTATCAATTCTCCAGTCAATCCCTGTCTACAATGTCATCAAGGTATTCCCTATACTAACACCATAGTCTCATATGATGAAAGAGACACACAATGCCATCAAGGTACCGATATTCTTTAGACTACCACCATAGTCTCATAGGATAAAGGAGGCAGTTTCCAGGTACTCCACAGCTTACTGGAGTTCTCCCACTCACTCTCTGACTGTCTCTGCATTCTCTACACTGTCCTAGCTGTATAAATGTCATGTGGAAGTCATCAGTCTGGGTGGGGAATGTTCCCTTGTTTACTGACAGTACATGTTTGGTCATGGGATGCCGTAGCATAACACTAGCAGCCCACACCACCTAACGGCGACGTAGCATACAGACTGACGACTGGCAGATACCACAGAGTCAGGTACACATATCAGACACAACCTGGAAGTACGGTGTCGGTACTTATACACTATCCTACTTCTCGGCCAGTTTCCATGGTAATCAGGAGAGACGCAATAACATGATGCCTATCAGGAGATTGGCACAATTTGTCAGGAAAGTGATCTCAAAATGATTTGATTATTAAGAGAGGAAAACCGTAAAATAAGACACTGCATATCAGGAGATTCGTCCAATTTGTCGGAAAAGTGATCTCGAAATGATTTGATTATTCTTTGAGGAAAAGCTGGAAATAAGACACTGCTCATTTTAACTAATTTTCTTTTGTATTGCATAGGTATTTTAGTTATCTCAGTGGCTTGCTTATAATGAGAGGACAACCCATAAAGAAGACAGTTTTATTTCATTGCAGTATTTCCAGTGGTATGCAAAATAATACTAGGATGAAAGCTGATAAAGAAGACACTAAAACATAACAACATCCATAAAATTGCTTGTAACTGCTAACATTGATGCCCAACATAGATATCTTTACTTGTAGATATAGTGGACCCCCATTTATCCGGAATTCGGATATCCAGTTTTCTTGCTATCCGCACGTTTTTTTTACTGGGAACCATATATCAGTCTTCCTATGTAAAATAACTCGGACATCCGGAAATTCAGTTATTTGCACAATTTTACCGGGAAAGCAACCATCTGCATAAACGGGGGTCGACTGTACTGATATCCATCCAATTCTACCAAAATCACTGGATGAGGTACTTTAACCTTAGTAAAGTGCTACTGTTGCTCAAACTAACAGTTAGCATACTATACCAAATTACCCGCTAATGTTAATAATCTGTTACCGTTATCCATACTCAAACAGTCACATGTAGTTTCAAATTACCTATTACCAATTACTAAATTATCTTCAAAGCTGGTACTTATCATCTGCCATTATCTTGTCTATGTAAACATCTGAGAAAAATTATAACTTGCATGTAAACACATGTGTGGTATGGAGCCAATGAAATAAAACAGACTATATTATATATGTACCGGTACTGTTCATATGATGAAAACTTTCCGTATTGTTATGAACATTTTCATTTTTTGATGTGACATGAATTTATGATGAAGGCAATGTCAATGATTCAATGATGACAGATCAAATTGTCAGACTGGATACAATTGTCATAACAGATCAAATTGTCATAATAGATCCAAATCTCAGAACTGATCCAATTCTCAAAACAGATCATATTGTCAGAACAGATCCAATTGTCAGAATAGATCCAATTATCAGAATAGATCCAATTATCAGAACAGATCCAATTCTCAAAACAGATCATATTGTCAGAACAGATCCAAATTGTCAGAAAAGATCCAATTGTCAGAACAGATCCAATTCTCATAAAAATTCCAATTCTCAGAACTGATCCAATTGTCAGATCCAATTCTCATAAAAATTCCAACTGTCAGAACAGATCCAAACTGTTCCAAAAAAAATATCCATTTGCTAGCTGTCTTGCATTGACCTTTTGTCATGACCTTTGCAGAAACTGTAAAACAGAGGGGTAACTGTCCGGTCCTTCTGTGCATTGCCTGCTGGGTAAATAAGTCATGATGCATTGTGGGTAAATAAGTCATGCTGAAAGTGACACCTGGTGCTAATAAGAAGTGAAGGGTCTGCACATTCTCTGGTTTATATATAGACCCAAGTCCTTCCTCTCTCAGCATGGGACACCATAGCGTGTTGTAGGACTGTATTCATGGTACATGTACATGTACCGTAATTCTCCTATTTATTCGAACACCTAAATAAATCGGCGAAAATATTAACAATAATTCCGACCCTAAATATATATAAACATTACAATTTCTTTCTTCAAATCTTAATATTCTAATCTGAAAACAACTATTTTTCCCCTCCCCAAAACCATTATTAATTCTATCGGCTACAAAATTAACTATTTTTCCTGTTCACATTAATATGGTAATTACGATAGGCCTGCTACCAATAGTCTATGTTGTGGACGGTATATTGGAATAATTTGGCCAGAACCAGCTTGCCCAGGTTACAAATGTCCTTTCATTTGGTCAAATAAACATAGATGGTGTTAGTAGTTAACTAATGAAACCAAGAGTCATGTAGATAGTTTGGATGAAGATTTTAACATATAATGCATTGTTCTTTACAGTTATACACAATATATACTACAATAATGTCATCAGCTTGCAAAATATGAATGACTTTTGGACATAGGAATAAATTTCATTTTTTTTTCAGTTACAATTTCAATGATTTCAACATATTTTATTGACATAAGTTCAAAAGGATTGGACAGAAGTGAAAACACTTATCTCAGTCCTCTCCTTGTAGCCTTGAAATATATAGTCAAAATTACAAGATAGATTTCCATCTGAAATTTACTCAACATTATAATACAAACTTCACTTGGTGCTACAGCTTATCTTGTATCCTCTACAATAGGATTTCGTAATTATAGACTTGAGTCAACTATGCAGGACCTCCTTGCAAAGAACAGTTGTAGCTGCAGGTGTAAGTCAATTGCATAAAACACTTTTATCACTACAATGCTTGAGGATATGGTTAGCTAAAGACTATTGTCGAGATAAAAGTGGTTCCTGCAACGATATCGGTACAGTGCCCCCTTAATATAACATGGTCCGATGCACCGCGGATTCGGATATAACGCGGGGTCAGACATGGATCCTATTTTTATTTTCATTATTTCTCTGTAATATAAGGCCGGTACTATAAGGCGGGGGGTATGTCATGGAACCCAACTTCAGCATTATATCGAGAGGACACTGTACTTGCAATTGTAGTGAATTCTGAAAATTTGGCTCACAGCTAGTGTAGGCTACAACTGCTCTAGTGCAAACAATCCGCACCACTTAAAAGGGACATGCTTTGAGCACTTGACTAATAGAAGAGAATTGATATAGTGCAGTATATAAAAATATGTGGCAAAACTCTATACAGTGCCCCCTCAATATAAGGCTGTTCGATACAGAGCGGATTCGGATATAAGGCTGGGTCAGATGTGGATCCCATTTTTATTT
>JAUTBQ010188025.1:0-10519 GCA_032361185.1 Lepetodrilus ovalis | reverse complement strand
AGTGCTCCCAGGGTATTTGACAGAAGGTAGTGGAGTCACAATAGCTTGGGTTTTCAAGGATGTCTATAAACATGCTATCGACAATGAACACGGTTAGAGCGTCAGCCAGGAGGGCCGTGGGTCTGAGGTTCGGGTCCAGGCCGCGTCATACCAAGACACGTTAAAAGAACGGTACATGTACTTGGTGCTCACCATTAGGGACTTGCCAGCTCGGGGTCAGTTAATTGTGTTATGTGTCAGAGTAGGGCATTCGTGTTCTAACTGTAGCAGGATATTCTAGTGAGCTAGCACCACTACCCGGCAACAAGCGTTTCACCATGACGTCACAGGTACCATTCCCTCATAAATCGACTGAAACTGCATGGGTCATAAAGTTAACTCTTAAAGTTAGGACAATTTCGTGAAACGGGCGACTCTGGAATGTACATATTAAATATGCTAGCAGTGGCATATGGCTGAAATAATTCTGAAGGCGGCATAAAACTCACATTAAAACCGACCAACATTCGTCCGAGACACAGAGCATAAAAGCAGTGCATAAAAGCAGTGACTGATTCCGAGTCTAGAAGATTGCATAACCATTGCAGATACCATTATTCGTCCGTGTAGCGCGGTGGTATAGACCTAGTATAGTCAGTCTGCCCTGTAACCCGGGGATCCCGAGTTCCAGCCTAGCTCATGCCTGAGCATAGTGCTTAAATCCGCACGGTTCCAGTCCATCCAACTGTGAATGGGTACCCGGTAGGAAGAAATTGAATTGTGAGACGCACATTACCATTATTCATCATATATCATTTGTGTTCTTTTTGTGAACTGCTAGATGCATGCTCGGGGACTCAAACTAGGCATATACCTGGATGTGGGAACGGAAACCTGTAAAAGATTTCCCGGAAGTCAAGACTATCTGAAACAGGATGCGCAGTCGATCGCCGATTGGGGAATAGATCTCCTCAAAATGGATGGTTGTCATAGCACCTGGAAACACATGGCTGAATGTAAGTATATAATTTAAGTAAAATTTAAGAAAAACATGAAATATAACGGTCATTAAAACATATCTCAACTGTTGCACCCGCGGGTAAATGGATGGTAATTTCTAACGCGAATCCAACGAAATATTGGTAGTCTCATTTTCGGATGTGATTTCAGGACATTAAAATCTGTTTTCTTAATCAATTAAAAAAAATAAATCAAATAATTTATTGTCAAGTGTCCCGAAAAAACCTCATGCATGATGTGTTCGTCTGAGTATTGCGTACCTTATTTTATTAATCTAATTTCACCCCATGTTTGTAATTTATTAATTTGATTATTGCATATTTAACTCTATCAGTGCAACACAAAATAAAAAGTATTCTTAAACACTTATACGTTACCTATCTTCTATCATATAATAGTACCTAGCAAAAGCCGATAGTGTGTGAGTTTCGATCTCTATTAGTATACTCAACACAATTAGATAGAGGCCAGTAGCCTCTTTGGACATGTTAATTTACCTTTATATAATTGTACACGCATTTAATCACATAATGTGTTTATTGGGTAGTGTTGACTTTCAATATCAATACATGTATTTCACTTCATTTGTAGACTATCCAGAAATGAGCGTTCATCTCAACGAGACTGGGCGTCCAATATTATTTTCATGCGAATGGGCTGCCTATGATCTATTGAATACTCAGGTACAATTACTGTATGATGTGTGTGTGTGTGTGTGTGCGTGCGTGTGTGCGTGCGTGTGTGCGTGCGTGTGTGTGTGTGTGTGTGTGTGTGTGTGTGTGTGTACAATACTGTTTGTGTATACATAGTAACCATGTACTTACCCTATCATGTATGTTGGTGCCAGCCAGTTATCAATTGCTATTTGTCGATGATCGCGAGAGTGAAATTTTGTACGAGTACGTACCTGTATTATAGCCAAGACCAGTAGGAGTATCTTATATCACACCCTGCTACAAAGTACTTCAAAATGGTACTGTAGTAGTTTTATTTTCTACTATACCTCCCTCAGCTTAATTGCATGAATCTTTAAACTCTCCGAAGCATGACATTAGTCACAGATGAACAGTTCCGTTAATTAGTCACTGTAACAAGATACTCAATCTAAAACCAATCAGTTGAAAAGACCAGCTTTTTCTTCAGTAGTTATACACTGTTAGAGCAGGTTTCCTCTTTCTGATGCTATGCGAGAAATTATTCATGATTCTGAGGAGTTGATCTCGCTCTGTAAATGTTTGAAATGATTGGGAATTATTGATCAGTGCAAATTTAATTACAGTAAACAAACCTATTAAATGTTTTAGGACTTCAAGAAACAATGGAAATGATTTCTTTGACTGTCATAATTTAAGTAAATTCTTTGATTTATGGATATGTCATTTCATAGCCATTTTAAATTTGGAATTCTGTATATACTAGTTTTCTAGTATTAATATTGTTTAATTAAATATGTTGTTAAATATTTATTACATTTTAATGCAAAGACTTAGATATATTCTTTCAGAAATAATCTGTCAATATTTCATATAGAATTTCAACTGACATAGTTAAATGCACAATTTCCAAGAAAACACATTAATAAACTTTTTAGTATTACTTAATGATATACCGGTACATGAGTATATCCTAATTCCACCCAAGCCATCTCAAACAAAATACAGGTATGATCAGTTGAATTGATCTAGTAAACACATGATTTAACATCCATCTCTCATTTAAAGAAACCGATATTCCTTACATTCAAAGATAATCTACATCCACATTAACCCACAGTAATCAGAGAATTGCTATCAGTGGAATTCTACACACCTCACTGAATGCACAACTTTCTCCCGTTACACACCTGGGAAAATACCTGTATAAAGCACCTACCTGGCTCAGCAATGATGCTTCTGGCTGTCAATCATTTCCTGCAACGTACATGGCTGATTGTCGACAGGTTTGTGTGATTACCACCGACTGGCGAGCTGAATCTATCCTCGCTGAATGGAATCGCCGGAATCGCGTCGTTTTAGGACCCTCTGCTGGCAGATCAATGACTATACAGTCTATGGGCTCCAGCTCCCGGTCTCGTCATCTTCGTGGAGCGTCCTAGTACGTATGTGAACTTCCTGTCTTGATTGATTGTGCGTCGTCGACGTCACCACAGAACCCATCACAGGTGCAACGTCGCTGTCTCTTGGGAAATATACATCAAGTGAGGATTGCAGTTTACTGTCAAACTGGCGAAAACTTTCATCAGCAATGTTGAGATAATTAATATATTGGTATTTTATAATTATAATTAAGTACTTTTCAATTATCAAGTTTGCTTCTAATACGTTCTATGTCCATCAAAGTATTTTTCATAGGTTTTTGATTTCAGTTTTAATCTCAGTCAAATTTGAAAATGATTATTAATTTTGGAAAATTAAAAGATTTGAAAGAACTACAGCATAAAAAAACGTATCCATTGATAAAAAATAATTGAATAATAAAATTTAATATTCATCAATCTTGCATGTCAAAAGCAGTTCTTGAATGGACTGGATGCTAATCACACATGTGGGATAAATTTGTTAGGTTATTAATGCTTGTTAACGCTGCACAAAATATATATTTAACGTCTCAATCTGCCACTGGTACAATAAGCCGCCAATCACATTCCTGAATGACACCCCCCCACTCCCCCTCCCCACCCCACCCCAGGATTAGGATAATGGTGCCTGAACCCGCAGTACTGACACAGATAGGAATTAATACTCCAATACTGTGGGCTAAACCAAAATTAATAGTGTTGTATTGTGGAAGTGAATGGCCAAAAAATTGACTCAGATTCATTGAAGGACATTTTGGAGGTTCGTGGTGTGGACGTAGAGGGAGGGGAGGACAGGGGAGGACATGGGAGGACAGGGGTTGACTCTGGGGCTTTCATTCCATCCTGAAGGTACTCATTAACACAGCAGCCGGGATGACAGTGAGAAAATGGCCACACTTCAAGCGTGTAATCAAATATAAAATGCTCCATGTCTCCAACATCGCAGGCCTCCACTTAACCAAATGGCTTTCTCTCTGCCACCCTAATTCTATTATTAATGGGCGTGTACAATAAAAAAAAAAGTCTATTCTGATTGGCCAGTGATGTGTGTGCTAGGGTGAATAAATCCAGATGTACACAAGTTGTTTCTTTGGTATGTGCCGCTACGTGTATTGATTTTAAAATCCAATTTTATCATTAATCAATTTCTTAACCGCAAGGTCATTAATTCTGAAAAGCAGGTGAAATAATTGCAATATTTACAGCTTCAACTTGGCACAAATTAACTCAATTAATTTCTCATCCTAAGAATCCTGTAATTTTATATTTGAAAGGCAATATTTACAATGGAATTTGAAATTCTAACCTCGGAAACAGTTTTATGCTACTGTAGCATATTTTTCAATGATTACTATTTAATGTATATTTTTGTTAGACATGTATGCTAAAGAGACTAAAATATTATTGACATGTAATCTAATTATTTACAACACACACAATACCACCTATACTCAGGGGAAAAACATGTACCATCTTTCAATATTATTGTATGTGTTGTCTGGGTTCGAACCACTGATAATCAATCCACTCACCCACGCTCTACTGGGCTCGAACCACAGATAATCCACTCACCCACCCTCTACTGGGCTCGAACCACTGATAATCCACTCACCCACCCTCTACTGGGCTCGAACCACTGATGATCCACTCACCCACCCTCTACTGGGCTTGAACCACTGATAATCCACTCACCCACCCTCTACTGGGCTCGAACCACTGATGATCACTCATCCACCTTCTACTGACAAATACTATTCAGTGTCATCATATTAGCAAAGAAAGTTGAAGTGGATCACCCAGTGGGGCAGAGGATGCCACTCTCCTAGCCGATGCTCCACCACTCCACTATTGGCTCCTAAGCTCCTCTAGACTGCTACACCATCATGACCATGATACATGTTAATACTGGTGTCAACGTGGCTATGTCAACACGCTCAGACTTCTACCATTACATTTATACACTGTATGCAATACTTTGGTGACATCTCTACATCCATGTGTTTTAATATTAACTGAGCCTGATGAGAGACCGGCTCCTCGTGCATTAACTAACATATATAACAATGTTTTGCTTGATATTCATAGGGGCAGATCCACGAATTTGTTTTAGGGGTGCCGAAGCTGCAGCTCTACAAGCATAGTGAAAACTTGAATGCATACAATCACAGATTCCAATGAGCATAATTTCCATAATACAGTGTTCCCTCGATATAACGCTGAATCTGGGGTCCATGACATACCTTATAGTACCAGCCTTATAGGATAGAACAGGTAAATAACAAAAAAAAAATGGGATCCACATCTGACCCTGCCTTATATCCGAATCTGCTCTGTATCGAACAGCCTTATATCGAGGGGACACTGTAAATGCAAAATACATTATTTTTTTCAATGTAATATTTGCTTATATTTATTTACAAAAAAAGAATATCCCCATATTTTTAGGGGTGGCTTGTGCCCTACATGCCTTTTCTTGAATCCACCCCTGATTCATGTACTTCATATTTCTGCAAATATTTTCTTAGCAATCTCAGAAGTTCATGTATAGTGTTTCTTTAATAGTAACTATAATTCATATTAAACTCTATTTATTGAGTAAATTCCACTATAAATTAACCTAATAAATGAATTTAGCATAACTTCTATGAAAAGTGTATACTAATCTCACCACAATGACCTCAAGGGAATATTTAAAATGTCATTCATTCTTGTTAAATGTCATTCCTTATATTCATTTTATGTCATAACATGAACAGTCCTGAAATTTAATTCTATTCCTTTACAAAATTGAAAATAATGCATACTTTATCTCAGTGTCCTACTTTATCTCAGTGTCCTACTTTTCAGTGTCCTAATTTATCTCAGTGTCATACTTTATCTCAGTATCATACTTATCTCAGTGTCCTACTTTATCTCAGTATCCTACTTTATCTCAGGATCATACTTTATCTCAGTGTCCTACGTTATCTCAGTATCATATTTTATCTCAGTGTCCTACTTTATCTCAGTATCATACTTTATCTCAGTGTCCTACTTTATATCAGTATCATACTTTATCTCAGTGCCCTACTTTTCAGTGTCCTACTTTATCTCAGTATCATACTTTATCTCAGTGTCCTACTTTATCTCAGTATCATACTTTTCAGTGTCCTACTTTATCTCAGTGTCATACTTTACCTCAGTATCATACTTTATCTCAGTGTCATACTTTATCTCAGTATCATGAGTGGATGTGCTGCTCAGTTCAACTTCTTGAATTACTTCAATACATAGATTTTCCTATGTAGGTTATCATTCTGGTTATCATTCCGGTTAGCATTCTGGTTATCATTCTGGGTATCATTCTGGTTATCATTCTGGTTATCATTCTGGTTATCATTCCGGTTATCATACAGTAAAAGGAGATCTGAGTAGCACTGGCATATTATCAGTCCTTTGGAAAAATCTACAATTATTTCAGTTTAAATAAAAGCATAATACTTTTATTATATTCCATCTGATTCAACTTTTAGTTGAATTTCCTTATCGAATGAAGATCTGTGGTTTGAGTCCAGACCAAAGAATGTTTTTGTCACTCTCGACTAGAAAAAATAATTCGAATTATTTTAAAATATTTTTTTTAAGTGTTTATTTTAATTAATTCTGATCACATGCTCACGAGTAGATCAGTCCACCTATTGGCACAGAGAACTCAGATTTGGAGGTATTTTCTCACACACAGCACACTAACACATATTGTGTTCATGGGACCAGTGTATTCTCCAGCTATGTACGATGAAAGGCATTTCTTGTCTTTCTGAGTGCATTCATGACAAGAATTTGTTAGACACAATTAATATACGTGATAATCTGCGGCAATATATGACTTAGCTGGAGCAGATTTTAATATGAAAAGAATGCACCCATAATGGACTTGAAATCTAAGTTTATCCCACGTACAACAAAGTACCCTGAAGCTTGTGAGGACAAGAATGTCCTATTGTGATGTCTGTGATGTATATACACGGCTCTGCTATTGTCGTAAAACATTTTTTGCATTTTCAGAATTTGGTCTGTTGTACATATCCTTACATCCAATATAGATAAAAGCAAGTCTGTTAACTCTATCTACCAGTAGTACAGAATGAGTATCTAATGTTATGCTTGGGGTGGGTAAAATAGTATGATGGTAATTCATGTCTAATATCAAATGATCTGCTTTTACATCAATGTGTCTAATGTTAAATGATCTCCTTTGCCATCAATGTGTCTAATGTCAACTGATCTGCAATGACATCAATGTGTCTAATGTCAAATGATCTGCTTTGGCATCAATGTGTCTAATGTCAACTAACCTGATGGGACATCAGTGTGTCTAATGTTAACTAATCTACTGGAACATCAGTGTGTCTAATGTTAGCTGATCTGCTGGGACATCAGTGTGTCTAATGTTAACTGATCTGCTTTGACATCAATGTGTCTAATGTCAACAGATCTGCTTTGCCATCAGTGTGTCTAATGTCAAATGATTAGCTTTGACATCAATGTGTCTAAAGTCAACTAACCTGCTGGGACATCAGTGTGTCTAATGTCAAATGATTAGCTTGGACATCAGTATGTCTAATGTCAAATGATTAGCTTTGACATCAGTGTGTCTAATGTTAACTGATCTGCTGTGACATTAATGAACTTGTGATTTTATCTCTGGTGATTCAATAGTGGTCTTTTTCTTTCTTAATTACTTTTCTTTACAGCTTCTAAATTGAAAAGAAAATATCTGGCTGAGAAAGGTTTTCTTCCTGCAAACTATTCTCTTTTTTTTGTGTGCGTGTGTGAGAAGTTTAAAAAAAATAATGTTATCAGAAAAGTACGGAATATGTGTTGTCATTCGAGAGAAAAAAAATGGTAATACTAATTCAGAGTGCACAGAAATTCCCAAACAATGAAACTCGCTCTATACAGTGAACTATGGGGATTACAAATCAATACCCTGTTAAATCTTAACACTGGTTTATTGCACAAAGTCCAAGCTCTTGCTTCCATTGTTGTTGAGTAATTCTTTTCACATCACAGCAAAATGTGACAAATCTGTTATTAACAATAATAGCGGTTGTTTAAAATTTAAATTGTTAAAAAAAATAAAAAATTGGTACATAATATTGTTCCACACTCGACCCTCAACAGTGATTCACCTATTCTATTTCCAAGGCAGAATAATCTATAAAACCCATTAAAACACAGCTGTTCTACAAGCTTCCTCTTTCTGTATTGCCAACATTTACCATCCCATGAGATAGCCTACGGTACATAGAACCTACGGTAATCTTCCAGGTAATTATTATTGTAAGTTTGTTAAAAGATTACAATAAACATTTCATAAGAGACATGTAATAGTATGTTATAATGATGCAAGGAGAAGCTATCAGATGTTCATGTAACAGTGTCTCGGCATTTCATAAGATAATTGTAGAGTAGTAGAATTATGACATATTAAATAGTAGCAATCAGATATTCATAATCACTCAATCATTGCAATGTATCAAATCGCCACATTCCATATTAAATAATGAGGATGTATCTACAGCAGGCCTGTATAGAAATCGTGGACTTTTATTTAAACAAGATCACATTAAATTGAGATTCTGTTCAAAAGCTTGAATTTGAAATGTAAAAATTGTGAAATGGTTGATGGCAAATTCAGTTGTCACCAGTGTGAAGAACGTTAAAAACATATCAGAGCAGATAACAATGTAGGTTGCTCCTTCATACAACCAGAGACCATATACATGGTCTCTGATACAACCTAGGTGCAATGATTAATTGTTCAACGTTAAGAAAACTAATAACTCTTATTCGGTGCTTGTATTTAGGAAAACTTTATTACTGTCACTTATCTCACATATTAGTCACGCATATATTGAAAGACAAATATTTACTCACGTATGATGTATTTCTTCTCCTTTACTACTGCTCATCCCTGACACCAATGCTGCAAGTCCTCCACAGAAATAAACGCTTCCATTTCTTTCTCAGCACCTTCAACCACCCTCTGTTAAATATATTTTCTTTAACTTGAAAGAAATGCAACCAACATATATTTATCTTGGAAAACAAAAACTATTTATTCCCAGTGGATTGTACTGGTTGTGAGGGTGTGATGATGTGTTGGGACCGTGAAGCGAGGGCTGTTGATTGCCGCACCATGCTGATTTCAGTCAATGTTGAGTAAACGCCACATGAACAAACAAATCATTATGGAAAGCTTAACAAGACAGCAGATTCAAGTGGGCAAGTAGTGGAAATATGTACTGGGGAGTGGGAAATACCGCTAGTTTGAAATTCTAGCCATTACTAGCAGCCGGTTAGATTTAGATATGGTTGTTGAATTGCATGCTGGCTTTTAACACGGGTGCTGAATTTACTACCCAGTATTTAGAAAGGTAAACTAAACTTGGATAATGGTTACTGAACTTAGAAATGGTTTCGGCATGTTTGAGATGGTTATTTAATATAGAAATTGATACTAGAGTTAGAGATGGTTACAGAATTTAGGAAATGTTATTACTGAATTACTTAAATAATTTACTGAAATTCAGAAATGTTATATACTGGTAGGCCAGAATGATGGCATAACTGTAACACCGTTATGTACGTATGTGGCTCAAATAGACAATGTTATGAACATACCTGTAGTTACTGTAGTCTGGTATGATCAGGATAGGATGTGCTGTCTGTACATGGCAATGCAGTTATTATCCTGGTCTGTTAGTACCAGATGGTGATTGCAGGTTTACTGCAACATTCATGTTGGGAATGCCCTGAAATGACAAGCTGTGGTTTAAGTGAAAGAATATTGAAAGTGGCTCTAAACACCAAATAAAACGAAAAAAAAAAAATTACTGTAGTACATGTAGTATTAATCACTAGGGCTGAAACGGGTAGGAAATTTGGTACTCGACTAATGTTGAATTACTCGACGAGTACTCGAGTACTCGCCTGCATGTGCCGTCTGTATCTTCATTGATGATTGGGATGGGCTGTACCGTGTATTCGGATTTCATCATGGTGTCCCCATGTTTCAACACCAGATCATTCCTCATATAGTCCTTAAGGACAGCTGAACAGAGCACAGTTTGCCTTTAATTTCAACTTATCTTCCGACAATTCAAAATGGGTCCAAAAAGTATATCAATTGTTGTCTGCCATTGTTCATTAGTTACTCTCGAGTACTCGAGTATAATTTTACTACTCGAGTAGAACATGTACCCGACCCGTATACGAGTACCCGGGTACCCGTTTCAGCCCTATTAATCACCCATATGAGTACCAATACTGGTGGTTCGTAGACAGAGGACAAGATGGTATACCTATGTTATGTAATACTTACTTCAGGAAGAGCTAGGAGAATGGAGTGTATAAGTTCATGTATATACAATACATGTAATTGAATCCACACACTGTAGC
>JAUTBQ010188024.1:0-23561 GCA_032361185.1 Lepetodrilus ovalis | reverse complement strand
GGGTGTGGGTGGTATGGACAGGGAGGGTGTGGGTGGGGTGGACATGGAGGGTGTGGGTGGGGTGGGTGTGGGTGGATAGGGAGGGTGTGGGTGGTATGGGTGGACTTGCCTGTTTGTTCATCTCGTTGATGCGGTACTGCAGCACACTCTCCACATACTCCCTGCGGTTGTGGAAGTGGAGCGGGATATTGTAGCCACCTGTTACCACGGCAACCATCCGCCCATCTAAACTCTGACCCTCAAAACAGGTGAGTGGAATGAACTGAAATAAAGCACAATTATTAACATTTGAGTGACCCTCCAAACATTTGGCTGTCTAGCAGTAAGCTTGACATAGATAGTGCTAGATGATAAGTTAACATCGTGATTTCCAGGGTATTTGAGGTAGAGGGGAATTCGAGAAATTTTGCCTTGGTAAAATCTCAAACCCTTGAAAATCAAATTTGTCCAATATCGTAATATAACTATACTTTAAAGAAAGTGAATTTGCTAATATACATGCCTAGTGTCTTTCTAACATACAAATCGAGGACAGCTGCAATGACATCACAGTCACTTATGAGGTTACAACTATTTTACCTACAGCCAAATCAGTGAGTAAAACGTTTACTCAGACACCTTTCAGCCAAACACAAGACTACTGTACCTCGTGGAAGTTGTCCTCGTTGATGCCGTCCTCGTGGATGTGCTGGATGCCTCGCAGACTCTGGATGTACAGGTGGTCCACCTGCCAGTCAACAGACAACACAGCATTACACAACAGTCTTCCCTCTACAGACCAGTGTGGGTCAGGAAGACTTAAAACTGTTTATCCTAATCCTGTTAGATTCGGTTTGAATTGAGACTTAGAGCAGTTTTCAAGATTAGTTCACTTATATCACAGCTTGTCAGATGACACTAGGAGGAAACCTGCAAACATTGGCTGGTGTTGGAGTCTCATCAGTATACAGCAATATATTGAAAATATATGAGATGAAGGCCTTCTATTACAGATGGTGGCTGTAGATGGTAGCACCAACTCTACATCTGGCTGCCCTGACATTACGGAACATTCTTGAGTATGACTTCATACTCGAGCTCAAATTCATGAGTTGAACATGAAATCGTACTCGAGGAAGTTTCGTGATCTCGGGGTCAGGTGTGACCTAGTACTGAAGGCTGAACATCATCACGCAGATGGTGGCCAGTTGCAGAGACTGCCCACACCTGACAGGTCTATATAGACGTTCACACACAGTGTCGGCACCGTACCTCCTCCATGTCCTGCACTCGGAGCGGCATCCCGGCCAGGAGTTTCCAGACGCACGGCGCCAGGTGCAGGTCCAGAGGCTTCTTGGTGCGGACCGCCACACCGAACAGGATGCCCAGGAACTTGAACAGCACCATGTTCTCCTCTGAGGTCAGCGATGGGTTCAGCAGGAACCTGGAGGAAGGAACGTACATGAGAAGTGTTTGACCTGACAACTTTCCTGAGCACGTCTGATGACATACAAAGCCCATCAGTCTTAGCAGAGTGGTGAACAAATACTGACTGGATTTTCGTTAAGTCTGATTTATTGCAAGATAACCTGCTGCATAATGCCACATTTCTGTTACTAGAATTGGCATGATTTCTTATTTTTTTTTAGAGTAATATACAGTGCCCCCTCGATATAACACGGTCCGATACACAGCAGATTTGGATATAAGGCGGGGTCAGATGTGGATCCCATTTTTATTTTTGTTATTTCCCTGTAGTATCATATAAGACAGGTACTATAATGCAGGGGGTATGCCATGGACCCCAACTTCAGTCGAGGGGACAATGTAATGCTAAATTGGTAGGAATTTCTTAAAATGTTTTATGAACACTTCATTTATTGTGTATTTTGACATATTTACAAATGTTTTTGTGTTCATGATAAGAGACATTGACATACTCATGAGTTGGAATATGATTCGATGCACTAACCTGTCTCTGTTGTTGCCAGACTCGTTCCTTGCATTAGGCGTCATGATCAGCAGTGGTACAACTCCAGACTCTAACTCCTACAGCAGGACAACAGACATCCATGACGTACAAGCAATGGAGGAAGTTGGAATACTGCTAGACACATGTCCAGAAAAGTGTAGAAATAGTAATGTGAGTAATATACGTATAAAACAAGTCGCTGTACAAATCCCGGGAGTATGACACAAGTATGAAGGTAATTCTCACCACACACATCTCAGTGATAGTGTCGTCAAACACTCCTCCTGCGTCGTCCGCACCTTCGCCGATCAGTTTGACCTTCCACGCGTGCGCCGGCAGTCTGAGTTCCTCTGGCCTGAGCTTGACCACCTGCTGAGCGATCTGGACGTACACTGGACGGCACTTCTTACCTCTGTCATAAACACCAACAGTACAAGAATAACGGTAGATCTGCATTTGGATTGGATACATAAACTAGCTCTGATGATACGGACCAACCAGAGGGAATACATACTGAATGGAAAAGGTTCTGGTTGGCAGGGAGTTAGCACTGACCGTGTGGACAGCCTCTTGACAGTGATCTGAGGTCTGCAGGTGTTGCCCACGGACATAGTCTTCCCTATCGAGCGCACCATGGGCAGTGTGTACACGCGCGGAGACAGCACCGGCCGCAGACAGCCGTCGATGATCCCCGACATGCCGGCATTAAAGCTGTTCACTTCCTGTAATGAGACAACAACACACTGAGGAATAAGCTGTCTACATCTAGCTGTATAAGTGGTATTGGTTTGCGAGTTAAACTGCTCTGTTGTGGGTAGAGTTCAGATAATTCTACTGACCTGTCGTGGGTAGAGGTTGTGCATCTTCCAGGAGGAATACACGAGGTCCGAGAACCTGTGGAGTACGAGGAGGCGCGCCTTGATGACCTCGATGGGCAGTTCTCTCAGCGAGCCGTACTGGGGTGGCACACACTCGGGACTGCCTAGCTGGAGGGGCGACGGCGTACCTGGAACGCGCCGCTGTGGAGGAGGAGCCGTCCATGCCGCACTGTGAGTACGCCCCGCAGAGATCTAAGGAACACAATGTTCAACAGTTACTAGTCACATCATAACCCTTTCAACTGCCCATTTCAGTATTGTCTACAACCTGTTGCAGATAGTCTGTACATGGAAATATTGCCATGGTTACCTGTCTGATGTTCTTGCCAGACAAAGAAGCAATCTGCTGTGGTTCCCGGACGGAGTAGGCGTGTCCAAGTCCGAGCTGTCCGTCAGAGTTATTCCCCCATACCCACACCTCTCCAGCAGAGGTCAGCACTAGGGTGTGGTCTGAGCCTGTCACAATGTCCACCACAAAGTGTCCAGCTAGCGCGCTCACGATCATCGGGATAGTGGGGTTCCTGCATCTCGTGTCACTCTGGCCAATCAGACGGTCTGTAACAGAGGCAGTGTTCAAGGTGAAGGTTATTTACATTCCATTAGAATAATAATTTAGTCAAAGTAGTGAAATGTAAAAAAGAGCACCACAATTGTATTTTTCAGTAGGACACAAATCTGGCAACAATGAGTTCCAGTGACCTGTGTGTGTACTACAGAACTGACAATAATGATGGTCACAATTCTCAATGAAAAGTAAATCAGAAAGTGTAAGTAACAATTCAAGCCAAAACGTGTACAAACCTTGTCCCCAGGTGTAGACTTTCCCGTTCTTGGTGAGGGCGACTGAGAACTGGGCGCCACACGCCACCTTCTTCACACAGATGCCGGCGTCGCCATCCAGAGACTCTATCTTAGTGGGCAGAGACTTGGACAGCGTGTTTCCCAGGCCCAGTTTACCGTAGTCGCCGTCGCCGAACGCCCAGACTGACGTGCCGTCAACAGACACACACAGCGTGTGGTTCAGACCGCACCCCACCTGTAGACACGACACATCAAGCGATTACGAAGTATTCCCTCACACTGCTAACCAACAGCAGTACCTGTACACATAACGGTGTATCACTGGTAGTTGTCACACACTCACGTGGCCAATACGGTGTCCGTCCAAGGTCATGACTCGCTCCGGCAGTTTCTTGTTTGACGTGGATCCATGTCCCAGTCGGCCATAGTCGCCATTGCCGAACGTGAACAGCTTCCCATCTGCAGTCACCACAGCGCTGTGCTTGAATCCACAGGAAACCTGTACATGTGCAACATACAGTTAGAAAATAATATACTAATCCATAGGTTGGCCAAATAGAGAAAATGCATTTGATATAACAGTAAACTGAGGGGAATTGTGATGCTCTTGGTCTATAGCATAATTTACAATAAAATCTGTTCCAGGCCTAATGAGTTGACGAAGTTAAAGAGTATCTAGATGTCAGGAGTGATGAGGACTTGAACTCGCTCAATAACCAGAGCCTCACAATAACAGGTATGGTAATGAATAGGCACAGCACTGCCAGTCTACTATAACACTGGTAGAAAAATGTCTTAGTGTACAGGAGCCATAGTTCAGGGCCTCAAGAGAGTAAACACAGCACCAGTAGACCTCTACCATAAGGAGGTACACAATCACACTAAACAGTCCGCCACACCGACTCACCTGTACCACCTCCTCTGTCTGAAGAGCTTCTATCTGACGTGGTCGTTTCTGGCGGTCGCTGTTGCCATGTCCCAGCTTGCCATAGTCGCCGTCGCCCCAGCTGAACACCTCGCCGCTCTCCGTCAACGCCAGACTGTGACCGTCTGACCCCACAGACGACACCAAGTGGGTGCTGACGAACCCTGCAGTGTAGTGAGGAAGTGTGAACAGGACACAATGTAAAATATACAGGCAGTGGAATGATTACAAGAAAACATCACACTGGGCCGAAACATAATATTTCACCCATACATGACAATGCCACTTCTAAAGATATTAATAAAGTTAGCGCACCTTGCAGTGCTGAGATCACGGTCAGAGTGTGAGCGTCGTCAGAGTTTCCCTGTCCCAAACGGCCGTAGCTGCCTTCGCCACATGCCAGCACTGTGCCATTAGCCTGAACAGCGAACGTACAGTTCTGGCCACACACGATCTGTAGGGACATAACAAAATCACAACCTTATTGGTATATCAGGCAAATAAACTAATGATATTACTGAATCCATGATCCCCTCAATCACAGTCTTCCTATTGGCAATCGTCCACACAAACACAGCGTCACCTACCTGTTGTGCACAGGAGAAGGATGACACTCGGACAGGGTTGAGGTTGCTTCTGCCGCCCTCGCACATCTGCCCATGGCGACCACTCCCCCACATGAACACCTCACAGCGACCGCCGACCTGCCAGTCCTCGGGCCGACCCGTCTCCCACGCCATGATCTGACTGTCCTTATGCACGTCCCACACGGTGTTGTCCTAGATAGAACATAGTCAGAGAGAGAATTGTATATCGGTGATATTATTTAACTATATGGAACAAATTTGAAAAAAATATTAATGGAAATGAAATCATGGTTATCTAGAATATTATCTACACTTGGGAGAAATACAATACTGAAATCGCTATTGTTACCAAAATTAAATAATTTATTTACATAACTCCATGATAAACCCGAATCTATGATAAAAGAATTACATAACTCCCGTTTTAAAGTCAAATGAAATGATATGATACAATCACCAAAATTGGGAGCAATATCCGTCCTGCTAATAGCACCATGCCATGTTCTACCTACAGCGGTTAACTACTCCATGGAATATGGAAAAGCCTGGAGTAGTCGACCACTGTAGGTAGAGAATACAGCAATAGTCTAAAAAAAATAAAGAGAAAAATAAAATAGAATGAAAAAAATAATTATACGGCATATAAAGCTCATCATCCAATACATCTAGCCACTTTCTGACCTACAGCTATCCCCTGTACTCACATAGCCCACACAGTTCCAGTCGTCCGTGTCTCTCTTCATGATCTTGAACGTCTCTGGGATAGGCTTGCGGTTGGCCAGGGCGTCGGCGGTCTTCAGGGTGGTTGAGTACGTCAATAGCCACTGCCACTCAGACACGATCTGGTTGTGTGCTACACACAGGACATACATTGTAACAACACTACACACAGGACATACATTGTAACAACACTACACACAGGACATGCATTGTAACAACACTCACTCAGTATAACAGGCAACAGTCATTCAAAGATTACTATTACTGGTTAAAGGTTTCATCATGTAACTGTCAGTTTGCATGTGATCAGGAATAATAGTAAATAGTAATAAGTTCATGAAGAACATGGTAAATAGTTACTTGCACATTGAAAGTATGATCCTAGATCTAAGAAAATATCCAGCCCGGGTACTCACCTGTGTCGTGTGTGTAGTGGTGGAGTGGTTGGGGGGTAAAGCACAGGGCGGCGTCTAGGGACAGCCCGGGTACTTACCTGTGTCCTGTGTGTAGTGGTGGAGTGGCTGAGGGGTAAAGCACAGGGCGGCGTCTAGGGACAGCCTGGGTACTCACATGTATCGCATGTGGAGTGGTTGGGGGGTAAAGCACAGGGCGGCGTCTAGGGACAGCCTGGGTACTCACCTGTGTCGTGTGTGTAGTGGTGTAGTGGCTGAGAGGTAAAGCACAGGGCGGCGTCTAAGGACAGACCCACAGCTAGAGAGGCTAGACACTGCAGGTACTGACTGTGAATCAGCTGATCTCCGGACAGAACCACCGGCTGCAACACCGTCACATCACATCATATATACTGGCACTTCGAACATACACAATTATCTTGTTCAATGACATATATAGTTTCAATAAAAAAGATTGTCAATACAAGTCCCCAATGTTCAGTTGACTGGGTGAGGGGTTGTGTACTACAGATTATATGTCAATGACGTTAACCTAATGAGAGTCTGCTTACTGTCCACACAGACATACATAATCAAAATAGGATGCTGTTTTGTTGTAACAATCTAGACTCCTGTACCTTCTCATACAGGTACTGCTCCTGAAGCATGCTGGGTAGTCGCTGCAGTAACCCACGGAAACATGGAGCTTGGTACAGTCCCATGATGCCCCTCATTTTCAGTGCCCGGATCGCCACGCCGACAACTCGGTTCTTTTGAAACAACTCGGGAGAATAGTGGATCACACTCACTTCCTGTGGGTAGGTAGAAATCACGTTCAAAATAGTTCCCATCAAAATTTAGTTGATATTAATATGAGAGTGGCACATTTGCTAGCAAAACTTAATTAAATGCAAATCAATATATATATATCACTGTAAATTTTATCTTGGCATAAAGAAGTATGGCAATAGGGGATGTGAAACATCATTGGAAAAGGACTCCAAAATGTCTGAACATGCCCTGCCTTAACATAGTAATACATACAACTTCCACTTGTACATATGTCCATTTAAAAGCGTTGTAGAAAGCTGACTAACCTTCGACCTACTAAAACAGCCAGTCAAACTGCGATCAGCAAACCAAGATATACTCTTCACCATGCCGGTCCCTATCTCTGTGTGGAGCAGACAGCGGTCCTGGAGAAACATAGGAATATTACAACCATACTTGTCATGATTACATGTGGCAACCACCATAATGTAGACATAATATTTATTAAAATACTCTGTGTGGTACAACATAGTGCCCTAATACAGTGTAAAATACAAGCATTCCTAGATCTATAGACTACCTGCAGTGACCATATGTTGAGCCATCCTTTGCCACAGCCACTTGCCAGCATCAGTGCATTTGGGCTGAAAGCAAGGGACGTAACTCCAGTCAGGTGACCCATTAGCCTTTGGCGAGGCTTAATGGGATTGCGAGTATGCGAGTCTTCTGCGTTCTCGGAAGAGCTGGATGAAAACTGAAACATACAGTTGAAATATGATATTAACTCATGAATGAATTTAACATACCAAACTTCGAAACTGTGGATATTTATAGATCTAACATTCTTAAGAAAGTAACAACTAAAAAACAAACATTTAAAAAAAATAGAATAATGTATTTGTTTAAAACATTTCTGCTTGTACTACCTCATTCCTGCTCGAGGAGTGGTGCTTGATGGTGAATGGTGAGAGGTGAACCTGGACACTTGAAGGCTGTGCCACTTCCCACAGGCTTACACTGCCATCTTCACACCCACTGCAACATAGACCAGAGACATGCACACTAACATAGACAGCACTAGGAGACATACATGAGACATACACTGGAACAGACACAGGACTTACCCAGCCAGTAGGAGTCTCTTGTTCTCCCCCACCCCTAGAGTAGAGCACCACTCCACAGTGGTGACAGTGGCCTGGTGTGGCAGGCAGTGGATACACATCAGCCCCTCCCCGCTGGGCTGCCACAACTTGATGTCTCGATCAATGGCTGCGCACGTGACGAGTACATGGCCGGACGGATCCCACCTGATAGCTGTGATGGAATTCTGCAACCAGAACCAAAATGGAGTATTTTTGAGCAACTATTACTACCATTTCAAGTAAACTGACTGTTAATACCATGTCATTGTATACTGGAGGACAGAGTGACTGTGTGTGTGTGTGTGTGTGTGTGTGCGTGTGTGCGTGACTCTTTGTGTGTGTGTGTGTGTGTGTGTGTGTGTGTGTGCGTGTGTGCGTGACTCTTTGTGTGTGTGTGTGTGTGTGTGTGTGTATGTGCGTGTATGCGTGCGTACCTGATGAGCCTCCGTGTTGAGAGGTTGCTCAAATTCCGCTAGACTACACAGAGATACCATCCCGTCACTGTAGCCTATCACAAACCTCCGGTCTTCATTGTACCACGCTATCTGGGTGACTGACACTGGAACACATCAACAGCAATAATACATACTTCAAAGACTGATACTGACGAACATGCAACAATGTTATCACACAGCTAGGAGAGCTCAAACTCCCCCAGGTACAACACAGCAATGTAGATCAGTATCTGGTATACTGACCGTCTCTCCTGAAGCAGTGTTCCAGTTCCTGCTGTCTGTAGCTGGAACTGTCCAGGGACTGTATGCTGGCCACCGAACCGTCCAGACGTCCAACCAGCAGAATAGTCGTGCACAGACCCAGTGACCCCTCGAATACCCCCTTGGTCTGAGGCCAAGCCAGCGCGGTCACCCAGTGGGGCTGAACCTCTAGGTGGCCCTTCCCCCCTACAACAGACATTGGTAATAATAGAGACCCTGCATCAACACAGTTGTACCTAGAACCCTATGTAGTGCATGTGTACTTGGAAATGTAGATCTGGATAACTTCCACATAGCAGCTTTAAGTATAAAGAGTTATGACTAGTACACGTGCAAGGAGTTCCAATAGCGCGGCGATCGTCCCGTGCGATGGGACTCAAGGACTGAGCTACCTGGTGTGTGTGGCATGTGTGATGTGTGTGGCGTACCTCCGTACACCCAGATGTTGATCATGTTGTCCATGGACGCAGCCACCATCTTCCCCGAGCTGCTCCAGCAGACATTGGCCAGGTGGGAGTTGTCCACATCTACGGTGTCATCGCCGTGGTTGAAGATGCAGGTCTGCTGCAGGAACTGGTGGGTCTTGTTGGGCAGACTCCACACCCTCACTGTGCCATCGTAGCCACTGAACAAATAGAAATGTCTTACAACCAAAAAGTTACCTACCATGTGATCTAGCTGACCCAGGCTGGATGCATATTCTGGTAACAATTTTGAAAATGGTAGAACTTCATGGTTTTCATATTTGAAAGTCACCAATATAGACAAAAGCCTTGGCTAGTAGAATCCTGTTCAATCCCAGAGGTCATACCAGCTGTCTTGTATTAATTGAGTGATTATGGAGTTTAACGTTGCTGTGGGAATCTTTCACCCATTTGCGAACAATTTTGTATTAACTGATAAATATTGACCTGGCTCCATTCTAGTTAACAGACATCCAGAGCTAACAACAGCACCACCCATGTGATTGTACCAAGGTGATGTTCCAGTACTGCAGTCGTTAACGTACCTGGTAGCCAGAAGTGACCTCTTGCTGTTCCATGCCGAGCCTGACAAACGGTTCTGATGTCCCTCCAGCTTGCTGACCGGGCACGGCGGTAGATCTCCCATCAGGTCCACCTGGTTGTCAGAGGTGTGGGGGACCCGCTGGCCACCATGAGCGGACAGCGCTTGGACCAGCTGGTACGCAGACCACTGGCGGTGGTGCGACGGCATCCGTGCGGAGATCACGCACGCTGACAGTGCGTTTATCAACTGAAGGGGAGAGAACTTCGTCTCCTCACCGGCAGTGCTATCGCTGGGAGTGTCTGGGGATAGATGAACACCATAACAACTCAGTGGTGCTTGAACGGTCCATTACGATCAAAATACTCTTGCACACAAATTGAAATGTGTACTTAATTTATGATTAGTTCCTAAAAATAATGTGAAGTAGCGAAAATACTTTTAGAAAATTAAATCACAATTAATCATCAATGAACATATAGAGAACTTTAAAGCAGATATTGTGTTTAAATTCCTATCATATTCATAAAGTGCAGCACAATAATCCATGGACATCCACAGAAGTTAGAGACTCTATCTACCTTTATCAATGGAGAGCTGAGCCTGGATGAGTTTCTGACTCCATCCTTTCTGTGCCAGCAGTGAGACGAGGGCCTGGGTGACGGTGAACGTGGGCGACTCCGACAGCTTGTGCGGGTAGTGTCGAGAGCTGGACGTGTCCTCAATACTGCTGGAGTTCAGCCCCATAGCGGCCAGCATCAGCTCCTGAGTGGAGAGGCAACATGTGATTATTCTCAATAGCCACACATATCTGTATGAGATCTGAATGAATTGACAGATTATTTCTGTACTAAGGAATCACAGCAATATACTATACACAACAAAATAAAGTAAGGTGTGAAGAAACCTTCTACCAATTCTCGGGCCTTGGCTTGAGAAATCTGGTGTAATTATTCTTCCAATTTGCTTCTGAAAGTTCTTAAAGAGTACCTGGAGCTTGTACATGTTTACAAATTCTTCATTGATAAAAAAGGCTAGTGGACCTTACTTAGTTTTGCTGAGTATAGATACACTAACCTGCGTGCACAGCGAGATGAGCTGTTTGAGTGACAGTGGACTCTCCTGTACCAGGGCTCCAATAGCCGTCGTGAGGTAGACGAGATATTCAGACTGGTCGTGTTGGTGGGCGTGGAGCATTTCGATCTTGCCTGCAGCGCACAGCGACATGAGACGTACGATCTGCATGATGTCAGCGAGACCGATGTGTCCTAGGGCAGTGGACAGTCGACACGAACTGCCACTGCGAGGGAAAGAAAACCATCCACACACATCATTATATTGTAGTGAAGAAAATATACAATGGCTAAAAAAAGGTATGTCATTATGTCCAAACTCAACCAATATATTACCCACCAATTCAGAAGAAAATTAATTTCCAATATATGTACTGGCATACATGATAAGTTTATGGGATGATCCTACCTCTGGGCCAGCAGTGTGAGGACACGCATGACGACGGTCCTAGCCAGAAGGACCTGAGTGGCCGCGGTGGTCCTGCGTAGCGCCAGTAGTCGGTCAGCGCTACCCCGGAGCCCTGTGGCTTGCTCCCCAAGTGACTTCTGTTTGGGGTCTGCCCGGCTGGACTTGTAGAGGCTGCCTGCAATAGACATGACACACTCTGTACTCCTCCACGTGGCCAGAGGCAGAGCCAGCTAGTAGACAGTGGCTGGAGTCGTGTGAGCATCGATTACTTGCTTACTTTTTCTTAGAAAATACATTTTGAAAATGATTTTATAAATCACATCCCAGCACAAAATCTAGCCAAAATGACATCAAATTAAAAATCATTTATGAAGAATTTTAGTGGTATGCAAGTAACCTACTGAGAGATTCTGTGGTGACTTCCAGGGTACTGTTAGTGAGAGACTTGGCGCCCAGAGGATCCGCGTCCAGGAATCTGACCGGCTCTGGGATGGACTTGCGGTCACTCAGGCCAAGGCGAGGCAGCAGCTTCTGGTAGTTGTCGGCGCTGATGTTGATGCCGCTGTCCACCGACAGGAACGCCAGCTCATCTGGAACAGCAGTGATAGCGATACACTTTATTAAACATGTACCATGTATCCAACATATAGTTCTATGCCTGTCAATTAAAACACTTATGGACAGATAAAAACAAGGAATGCATGAGAACATATCACTCAATTGTATTATATAATATACTCCAGGTCCCCATTTCATGACGATGTCCTAACTAGGAGCTCCAAAACCTGTCCTAAAATATATCACCTCATAACAAGAGTTTCATGACGACGCCACAAGTATTTATTCCTTCCTAGATCGGTATTTTGACTTATGAAGTGATAAACTGGGTCATAAAGTTAGGACCTCCAAAAGTTAGGACGTGGTTGTGAAACAGGGGCCAGAAGCACATAAATAAATCTATCTGAAGGTCCGTCTGCAGTGAGAAGATATCAGTCAGATGTAGTCAGACGTCGGACAACCCACCGTCCATTCCTCCCTCTGTGGTTCCCAGTAGGTCTGGCGCCACATGTCTGCCATCAGACGTGCATCGGTCCGACTCTGCGCTGCTCTCAAACCCTGCGGTGGTTCCGTGCTGCTTGTTGTACAGGTGGCGTCCCCGACACTTACAACACATGATGGGGCCAAGTCCACAGATCCCCGCGGCTACGTTCTGTACGTACACCCCAGCGCTGTTGTACTCGTGGCCAACACTTATACCTGGAACATCAGCACGTTCTAATTAGTCACGTTCATGTCTTCATAACTCCGAGGCCTATCAAAAGTAAGACCAGATCTGGTGAAAGATGTTGATATGGATATTTGGTGAAAGATGTTGCTATGTATGTAGTACTCACGTCCACAGCCTGGGTGTGCCAGACGTATATGTCGAAACAGCCCGTTAGTTTCCTGGCCACACAGTTCACACACAACTGTCCTCCCAGAGTCCACGTCTTGTCGCTGCGATGGAAAATCGATACGTCGAAAGTAGTATCTACTTCCACTCCACAATACTTGAGGAAAGTGTGCCATGCATCAAACAACTATTTGAACACATAACACATTCCTCAACATAATGAACAGAACATGTAACACATTCCTCAACAAAATGAACAGAACATGTAACACATTCTTCCACATAATGAACAGAACATGCAACACATTCTTCCACATAATGAACAGAACATGTAACACATTCCTCCACATAATGAACAGAACATGTAACACATTCCTCCATGTAATAGAATCCATAACGAGTTCATCCCTATGTTTGCAGACAATGATTTTGACTGCCAAAATGACATGCGATGTCTCATAAAATAATTATGTTAACTTGTTTAACAATCGCATGGAGGCCAATAAATGCAAGTATTTACACCTTTCTTGTCAGCAGTATAGGTTGAAAGCTACCTCAGTGGTGTCCCTGGTCGGGTCCATCGTAAACACATCCTCCAAGGCGTCTTCATTATACAGCTCATCCTGAAGGTCAAAGTTGTCCAAGGGGTCATACAGAGGTCGCGCCTCCCCGACCTCATGGCGTCTCTCTGGCCGTTCATCACGGCGGTCACGAACTGCAGCATGAGAGAACATCGTGTATTTCACTTGATCAGTGCCCATTGTCTCAACATAGACTTAAGGCAACAAAATGACTTAGGTCTGAGTTTCAGCAATTTGTATTTCTTGAAAAAAACATTGCTTCCAATTGTTAACCAAAAACAGCATCTTTGGAGAGATAACTCAGTTATAAACCGAGTTTCAAACTCAGCTTTTAAAATATTTTTCTCGAGAAATCCAAACCAGGAAAGGTAACTCTAATGTTGTCTGAATGTTTAAATATTGACCATTGAGAATATTTGGAAGACTATTTGTCAAATGTTTTTGACAAAAGAACAAAAACAAAATATTACTCAGAACCAATGAGGTATTTTCTCATTGTAAACAAATCTCTCGGTCACAAATAAGAAAGCAATCATAGTAAAGTACCTTCATCTCAATGATACCAGTTATTGTGAGTAGTTGACAGTTTCAGATATGATCAATATAAACGTCAATACTTGCCAGCAGTTAGGAAGCTCCGGATATCAATGTGTCGACTACGAATCAATCGTCGTGGACGGCGACTAACGGGTGGTCGAATTAGGTCCAACTGTTCGTCGGAGGACTCGTCACTGAGGAAGTCCTCCTGATACGCCGACGTATCTGTGCTCAGGTCTCTGGTTACAGAAAGTACATGTGAAATTACAGTTCGCACTCAAACAACAATATTCTAGTTCTGGTATCGAAAAAGTTAATTTTGGAAAAAGGACTGGCCTTGTGACGTCTGCCACCAGATCAGTATCGTCGGACAGCGAGGTTGTGGAAGGTTTGATGGTGACGCTGTCTCGGCCGCTGCCAGTAGCACTGGGCACCTCAGTGGCGGCGTTCTCCAACATCCACGTGGCCAGACTGTTGATGGAGCGAGCCGTCACCTCATGGCCGCTGATACCTGAACAACGGGCAATAACATCAGATCCATCGACAGACACAAACAGAAGACTAGCCTACTTCAGGTTTTCAGAACATGACATCTTGCAAAGAGTGATGTATACCTATAGTGTAAAGAGTGGTGTCTACTTGTAAAGAGTGACTAGTTTTGATTGATTTATTGCTTATGTATACCTGTAATGCAAAGAATGATGCATACTTGTAAATACTTATGTATACCAGAGTGATGTATACCAGTAGTGTAAAGAGTGATGTATACCGGTAGTGTAAAGAGTGATGTATACCGGTAGTGTAAAGAGTGATGTATACCGGTAGTGTAAAGAGTGATGTATACCTGTAGCTGTGAGGGCCTGTCTGATGTGCGGTAGTGAGAAGCCCATCTCCATCAGGTGGGTGACAATGGCAGGGGGAGGTGGGGAGGGGGACCGAGAGCGGATCGGTGGAGGAGGGGGGTTCCGTCGGGGTTGGAGAGAATAGCGTGGACGTAGAGCGTTGAACATTCGTCTCGTGAAGCCAACCATATCTTCAGTGCTGAAAACAAGAATGAAATTGGTTGTTTCAACAGATAAAAAGTTAAAACAGTCCTAGTGTCTTAAAAATGGATTGGGTAGTTTCAGAATAATTCAGAAAATTTACTTTCACAGGATAAATTCAATGTTATTGAGGGAAATGTAGCTTGAGATAGATGCATATCTTTACAGAAAGATGTAACCACAAAAGCATGTATCGGACCTGGAGCTGGTGTTCATGTACTGCAGTATTGACGTCTGCTGGGCGGCCGATGGCTGCAGCTGTAACTTGTTAGTGTCGCTGGTTCCGCTACTTGGCGCTGATAGAGTTCCGTGAGATGTGGTGCCATGGTCTGGCGTTACTCCCTGACTCAGTAGTCTCTCTTCTAGCTGGTCTGAAGCATTCACAACATGAACATTATACTTGCTATGGCCCATGTATAGCCACAATGTGAACATATGATATATTGGAAGTTATCTGTGCAGCCTTGGTATTAGTATTAGTATAAGAGAGAAAATTAGGTGAAAATAGACTGGTATAGTTAGCTACGACTCTAGTGGTGCTAAGACAGCAGTGGAATTGAACGCAGGACACCAGATGAAATACCTGTGATCATCATACTAGACCGTCTTGTAAGCTGAATAGCCATAGCCTGCTGTGCTGTGATCAATTACATACCTTCATATTTCTGAATGTTCAGCTTCTCCTCTGCTTGTGCGGTCACCATCGACTTCTGCAGAACATTCAGAGTCCGCTCCATCTCACCAAGGGAAACAACTCTGCGGAACGGCAAGGGCATAGTCGCCCTCTGACCCATGAGGCGTAGGATGCTCCTGAGAACGGCGGTGAGATTCTCGTCTCTCTGAGGGAGGATTCCGTCCAGCATGCCCTTGGCCGCGTCCATCCGCACGTTCTCCTTCTGTACAAGTAGCATCTCCGTGAACCGACTGCTGCAGACTATCACGGAGAGAGCTTTCAGAGCCGACAGCTGAACTGCAGCATACTTGAAACACTTCAATTCCTTCTCCTCTATGGAGCACTTCAAGGTGCTGTTGGAGTCAGTGGCACTCAGATTGGAGCACTGTGCAGTAGACACGACCTCCGTAGATAGAGGACAGTCTTCAGTAGAAGCATCGACATCAGCGCTAGTACCGACAACCGGCGCCATCTCGGGATCTTCACTCTTGACTTCATTCTCGGCTAGATTCTCCTCGGACTGCGGCCCTGATCCGCTCTCTGCCTCGAACCACTGGTCCCCGGAACTGTCTGTGACCTCAGCAATGTCCTCACTGCCGTCCCTGACCTCGGCGACGTCCTCGGGGTGGTTCTGGCCACTGGGCACGACTCCCCTGGCATCAGCCCCTCCATCCTTCCCTACCAAGTCCTCGTCAGACCCCTTCTTGTCGGCATTGTGATCCATGTCCACTGCCTCCTCCTCCTCGTCCAGGATACGAGCGATGTCTCGATCCAGCTCCTTCATCAGGTCATCTTCCTTATTTTTGTCCTCGTCTGCAGTGGACTTTGTCTTGGAGGATGAACCACCTTTCACGGTGGCATCATCTCCATCGTCGTCCACATCAGTCAGCGACTTGTGCGAGGTCAGGAAGGTCATATCGACGATGGCCTCTAGATGGTGGGACGCGATGCCGGTCAGCTTGGAGATCAGGAAGGGAGCACTCTCTACTGCTTCCAGGTTGCTCAACGACGTGTCTCTGGGGAAACAGGTACAGAATAAAAATCATCATAAATATTTTCTTTAAGGTTACTGTAACAAGTCCAAGATACGCATGTTTATTCATTATCATTATTAATATTATTATTTCAGTTTTATCCTATTTCCACGGCAACATACGAGTATTGGCGCTGAGCTCACCCGGTCGTGGAGTCTCCCTCCTCCCACTGTATCTTGGCGGTGGTCGCCCCCTCCCTGGCAAGACCCAGAACAGTTCCACGTTTCCCCGTCAGTCGGTGCAGACAGCGGCCGCCGATACGCAGTCCACGGTCCATGCCGCCGATCACAACCATGCACGGCCACACCTGTAGACACACGCACACTGGTTCTACACATCATCATCAATGATCAGCCTATGTCAAGTGCAACCATTAGTCCAATGGTGGAAGATGGAGTATGGACAAAGATGAAGTAATAATTAAATACAAACATTCATAGAAAACAAACATTAATGAGAACGAGCATCACAAGTTCTGAAGGAAATCACAACCATGCCATACTATTTGAAAGGGTATTGAAGCATTCAGAAGTAACTGCACTAGTTAAGTTGGTGAATGGCCAGTGACAGGCTGCCTACAGCCTTGAAACCCACCTCTTTACAGAGCCAGTCTAGATGGCCATCGCTCACAGTCTCTGTCCCCTTCTTGTTTCCGACAGCTGATATGTCTGGGCAGGTGGCACCTTTCAATTGGGAACAGGTGGTATTAATTCAGAGAAACATAACAATTATAGCATAATGCAGTGATCGAAATAGAGGGGGTCCTGAGGGTCATTTGAAAATCTGCAATGTTAAAGGTATCTGTGAGAGCCCCTGAAAATTGGGCCTATGGAAAATGAACCCCTCAGTATTTGCTTGTATTTCGAACACTGTAATGCAAGTGAATATAGTTAATAATTTAAAAATTCTATTACTGAAAATGTGCACAGAACCTGTACCAATATAATATATAATAGCATATATTTATTAACTCCAAGAAATGACAAAGATTTAAAAAACAAACTCTCTAAACACAGACTGAAGACACAAAAATGACAGTCGAACAAAGAGATATTACCTGAGTGTTCCTTCTGTCGAGGCTGCCTACAAAACACTTCCATACCCTCACCTGCCAGTCCTTCCTCTGCATCCCGCACCCCAGCAGTTGTCTCCCTCTCAGTGTGGATCACCTGCAGCACGGTGAAGATGCGACTGTTGATGTGCTGTACCCAGACGTCCTCGGTGTGCAGACGTCGGATGAGAGAGATGCTGGCCTCCACCATGACGGCAGTCACGGGCGCACACTGGGGGTCGCCAGGCAACAGGTCACGTGGGGTGCTCCGTAGCTGCATGTCCATGATCTTCACCTGCAGGGGCAGCATGAGCAGACACATTGATACCAGGGCTATTGACAGGATGATCAGTAGTCCACCAGACTTTGAATAAATTTGGGAATAGAGCTGCTTTAAGAACCGCTTTCCTAACATAATGACTTGTCAGTTTCTGGCAGAAGGAACACACCTGCAGTACAGTAAATCAAGCCAAGGAGGGTAACTGAACTGGGACAGTGCATCCAACCATGAACATGTCAGAAAGATACCTTTTATGATGTGTCCTATGTGCAGGTTCAAACTCGTCCAACAATCTACCATTCAGCTAGCACCTGTGTCCATAGCCCTGTCTGTCTCAGCTAGTGTTACTGGGTACATAGGGATAACCAGTGACTGTCTCAGTTAGTGTTACTGGGTACATAGGGATAGCCAGTGAATGTCTCAGCCTATGTTGAAGAGATACCTACCTTCTCCCCAGGGTTGCTGCTGTAGAACGTAACACATGGGTACAGCTCAGTGGCATCCAGGTCTTCAAATGCTATCCGAGGTTCCTGGAAATACAATCCTCTGTGCAGTCTCACAAACACAGCAACATACAACTCAAGGCACAAATAATATGTAGTTAATTTAGTATATTACAGTATTATCTGCCAAAATGTACTTCAGTTCATACTAGAATAGCTTTACTTTGTGTGTCCTATTAGCATGGCTATGGTACAATCTGCTGGTAGTGATGTACTTCCTATACACACCTCTCCGTTCTTCCCGAAGGCCAGAGTGCGTGCATCCATGTCCAAGACAACTGTAATAAAGTCTCCCTGACTGAAGTTCGGCAGAGTCAGCGTCTGTTCTCCGTTGTGGTACAAGTTCCCACTGTACGCGCGGTACAGCCACATGTCCGACGTTGTCCGATGTCCGTGCTCCCGGACTGGCCACTTGGAAACGCCCACACATGTCCCCTCGTTGCACCTGTTCTCCTTCACTATCATGAACTGTAATGAGGAAGACTATGTATCTCACACTAATACCACAAACATTTCCAGAATGTTTACTATAGTACATTTTCACAAACATTATATTGAAGATGAAGATAAATTCAATTCAAAATAGAAAATTCTATATTTCTCTGGTGAATTTAAGCTAAAATTATGCAGTTTTTCAAGAACAATAGGACTAGTTCCATACAAGCTTGTACAAATATAGATGTTTATTTCCAAGAGGGTTGTGCCTGGAGACATGTAATGAGGTTCACCTTCCACTGGTAGCAGCCTGAAGTGATGGCGGTGCTGCCGATCCCAAACCCTCGTCCTCCAGTCCCGTGCACCAGAGTGTGCCCCTGCTCCACCGAGCCGCTCAGGCAGCGCTCGGGGTCGAAGGTCGCGCCCTGCATCACGATGGACTCCACGTTGTGTCTGGATCCAGTTACCTCCCCTGCCGTCTCCAACATCTCTATCTTCTTCATGATGTCCGCCTTCCTCCTCTCGGCAGTGTGAGCGGCCTCCGACACGGGGATCTGCCACATGTTCCGCGACAGACTGTCAAACAGCTGGTTCACCACCTAGTGCCAAAGACAACTTATTAGTCCTTGTCCGTCATTTGAGCAAAGACTCAAATGGGAAAATGTCAACAGTTGGCAGGTGGTAACAAAATACGAAGCTGTAGACAATATTTGCTTCATTTTACACCAATAGGTCATAAAAATAAATGATGAAAGCAATATCTTTAGACAAGTCGTCTGAACACAAGGAAATGGAAGTCAAGCTGAGAAGCCTGGGAGGACTGAGAGAGGACTGAGAGAGGGCTGAGAGAGGACTGGGAGAGGACTGAAAGAGGGATGAGAGGAGTGGGTGCTAGGACTGAGAGAGGCCTGAGAGAGGACTGGGAAAGGACTGAGGCACTAGGGCTGAGCTTCCTTGCCTTGTCCTTGTACTGGGCGTCCTGCACCAGGGCAGCAGCTGGTAGGATGGCCTCCAGGACATTCAGAGCAAGCAGGCGAGTCCGCAAGTTGTTGAAGTAAGGGACACCTGGATAACACAGAATTGAACATTACATGTAATCTTACTATGCATCAGGAGAAATTATGCTAAAGAAATATGAAATCATGAAGAATAATATACGAGATCATGTCCATAGATGCGACCGCCTGTTCCTCACCTCCATCATCTGTGCCACTAGCGATGTTGAGGAGGGCGTCCACCCAGCGTACAGAGGCCAGACGTTGCTGGACGGGCGTAGAGACAGCCACACGTCGCAGGAACACCAGGAAGTCACCCACGGCAGTCTGGGATGTCGTAGCCTCGCTCTCACTCTCATCTGGTCAGGAAACAAAATGGCATAATTAATGATGACAGACAGGTTGAAATATCCCTCAATGCATAAAGAGATAAAAGCCCATTGCTGTTAGAAGTCACATGGCATTAGCTTGTAACATACTACTCCACTGCTTCAGGAGTAAACAACACACATTCCTATTTAATTAATGAGATGCCCCATTGCTGGAGACTCACACAACACAAGGAGTTAACACAGCAGGACTGCTCTACTGTGGACGAGGGGTGGCACTACTCTAGCACTGACTGACCTGTCCTCCTGGCACTGCAGCCACTGCCAGTGTCCAGTCCCGGACACACGTTGTACAGCAGCTTCTGAAGGTGTTTCCACAGCAGCTCCATGATGGCCTGGATCACGCCCAGACTGAGGCGGTCCGCGTACGTCCTGGGGCAGAGATAGCACAGGGTCAGTACAGCAGTGGACGGGTCTCAATCTGCGTTACACACTCCAACATCAGGGAAAATACCATCCAGGATTTATTCCGGATAAACTTCCAAATCTCACCCCACATCACTTAACACTCACCACACCACTCACCCACCACACCATTCACACCCTCAGAACCACTCACCAATCACCCCACTCACCTACCACACCACACACACACACAGAACCAATCACTCCACTCACCCACCCACCACACCACTCACCTACCACACCACACCACACACACACACAGAACCAATCACTCCACTCACTCACCCACCACACCACTCGCTCACCCACCACACCACTCACTCACCTACTACATAACTCACACACACAGAACCACTCACCAACCACCCCACTGACACACACAGCACCACTCACCCTGTGGTGACAGAGATGATCTGGAGCAGGCGGAGACTGGACACCTGCAAGATGGCTCCGAGGTGCGACGCCTCCAGACACTTCTGTATGGGAGGCAGCGTGTTGGGCAGCGAGACGGACACCTGACACAGGTCGAACAGCAGAGGCAGCAGACCACAGGACACGGCCAGAGACACGTCCACGGGCTTGTACTTGACGCTGAGAGCCAGGATGGTGGACAGCAGCAGGTGGTTCTTAGTGGCTGCAAGACAAACAACCACACTGGAGTAGTGGGGTAACGTCCTTACTAAATACATGTGCCCTGTTCAGAACTTCAGAATATGGGAATGTTGAAGTAGAGGTAATTTTCTAGACTGTACCTTCCCCGAGCTCCTCGGACTTGGATGTATTGAGGAGAGCGGCCACCAGTGACTCGTAGATCCTGTGGACAGCCAGCTGGATCTCTTGTTGTGTCTGGCATCGCGCAACTGTGATACCATCCTGAAATACACCAAACAACTGTAATACCATCCTGAAATACACCAAACAACTGTAATACCATCCTGAAACACACAAAACAACTATAATACCATCCTGAAAAATAAATCCTGTAATACCGTCCCGAAATATGTAAGGCAACCACATTCTGAAATACGAGCCAACCATTTTACCATCCTGAAAACAAAGCAACGAAAATACCATCTTGAAAACCAACCTATGAAAAGGGTTCAATACCTACAGATAAACATCCCTTCTACTCCCACAGACTATCCCCTCAACAAGAGTAGGATCCACCTACCTGGTAGTGGTAGAGCTGGGTGCTGGTGTTGAGGCCCTCGGCTGGGAGTGCGAGCAGACCGAAACACCCTGCCAGGAGCTGGAGGTGAGCGGAGTTCAGCAGCGTGGTGGATGACGAACTCCCCGATGGCAGAGTATCGTATTTCTCCTTGCCAGTCGACAGTAGCTCCACGATCTGGTTCAGGGCATACAGGCGAGACTGTGGAGTGGAGCATCAAGAGAGTTAGAACATCAACAGCACTCATCATGATGATAGTACATTCATAGAGCGCTAGTGTCCATGGTCACGGTACACAGTGTAGGGGATGTCATGACCATCAAGGGAGTATGAAGAAACATCACTTACATAGAAATGGATTGATCTAACTGGGAGTAGATGAACACGAGTTCTACCGTACCTACATCTGCTCTGGTGTCTAAACTCCTCTGATTTACAGTGTGTTCATACCTCCGCCCTGTTCTGCTGTATGTTCATGGCCTGTGCCAGCACAGAGATGCTGATACTGAGGGCTGACGACACAGTCTCATGCTTGTTCAGCGACGACGCCAGCTCCTCTCCGCACACAAATCTGGCTAGCTCCTCCGTGATGTCGCGACGTAATGACACGAGCGAGATGTGTAACCCTGACCGCATGTCCTCCAGACGATCTCGTCGCCATCGTAGACGTCGCAGTGTCTCCTTCACCTTCTGTAGAGATCCCAGCTCACTGTCTGCTGTAACAGTCAAACCAGAGTCAGGACACCGGATACTTTTTATTTGGAAAAAAACACATGACACCATTAACACTAATTATATAAAAGATGCATTAGTTTTTCTATGATTCTAAAGAACACTTCAATGGTATTACCATTCTGGCTTCTGGTGGTGACGACATTGGATGTGGTTGCACCATCTAGACCTCGCAGTGATGAGTCGTACTGCAAGGGAAGGTCAGATTGTGTATAGCAAGTATAAGTCTCGTCTGGCTCGTGATGTTTTTCTGTGACGTCACAATGGATATTTGCGCATTTAGATGTTTGACCGGTTTATGTCATCGGATATAAAATGAATATCGGACTATCTCCTGTCTACTTACACTGCCTATTGTTACAGTAATTGATTTGGGGAGCAATGTTGTTTTATAGTGATCTGGTAGTAGTGGGAGGAAAGGCTGTAATAACCAAGTGACAGGGAAACATTTATGAGTCCCAGCTTATGTCCATAAACACAGTGTGAGATAACTGTACAGATATTTTATGCCAAATGACTACCCCTACATCCTGGCCGGTGAAGTCTTCCACATAGAACTACAGTAACACATACCAATGATTCGCTGGAGGTGAGGTCAGGAAAGCTTCCCCTCCTAACGACCTTTCTTCCAGGGGAAAGCAGTACGTTCTTCTCTGAGGAACTATCTGATAACATCAAGGAAGCATGGCAATTAACAGGCAACATGACACAAGTTGCTGATATGATTCAATTGCACATAATAGTTATCTAGCTTATCATTCAAACAGTGAAGTAACTTGTACCAATGTTTTTTTATGAGATCTTGTGAATAGGGCAGACCTCGGTAAGTATTTGTGTGTGTTTGTGTTTTTGTGTGTGCGTGCATGTGCGTCTGTGCATGTGCGTGTATGTTTGTGTGTGTGTGTGTTACAGCTGCAACGAATACACCTAGTGGCGAATACGATACGTATCACGAATATGGGGTGCCGAATA
>JAUTBQ010188013.1:0-10519 GCA_032361185.1 Lepetodrilus ovalis | reverse complement strand
CTCTCTCTCTCGGTCTCTCGCTCTCTCTCTCTCTCTCTATCTCTCTCTCTCTCTCTCTCTCTCGCTCTCTCTCTCTCTCTCTCTCTCTCTCTCTCTCTCTCTCTCTCTCTCTAACTCTCTCCACCCCTCCCTTCCTCCCTCCCTCCCCCATCTCTCTCTATGTGTATGCATGCGAGTGTTTCTATCTCAATATATCAATAGACCAATATCTAGCCCATTAATCATACATCAAAATTTAATTACATATAAAAGTTAAATGAGCCTGTGTCTAGCCACTCTGGGCAAACTATACTCAACAAAATAAATTAAGAGCAGGTAGATATTTTCTGGGAAATCATTCTACCAAACTTCGGAACACGACATGAGGAATCTGGTATATCAGTCTTCTTCCAATGCGTCTGCAAATTCTTGAAGAGTACGAGCCCTGTAGACGCATGGAAATTCCTCGTTAAAATAATATAATATTAATTAAAATAGGTCCAAAAAGGATACTGACCGTTAATTTATATTGTTGAGTATACTATCTCATCCAAGCTGTCTATAGCCTTTATTGTTATGTTTAATACAAAATGTTACCACTTAATACGCCCTGTGTTTAATGGTCTGTTGTTCAGGAAGGTGCAATTAGGTAGTATGGGAAACGTTGTTTTACTATCCACATAAATGCTATTCATCTATATCACTATATATCTTTACTAATGTTGATTGTATATTATTTCGATCCTATAGGCCTATAATAACGTATTCCTTCCCGTGAGGAAACAGGTGGCTGTAACATACAGCTAGCCATACAAAACCATCTCAACGGGACAGATATACTAAATATTTACTAGTATTCACGAAAACAATTACCTCATGATAACTTATTCAATGAAGTAATTGACAGTGTAACGTAAGTCACAGAATTGACACGTGCAATGAAAGTTAATGAGAAGGAGAGAAATGTTTATAATGAAAAAATAAAACATGGTGAGTTTCCTTGAACCAACATCATTATTTTTCTTTATAGGCAGACGTGCAAACAGAACGTTACAGTCTGTTTAAGAAATAATATTAAACGCCACGTAACACACTCGCCAAATCCCTCATGGCTGAGGGGATTAACCATATAAATATAAGATGCGCATTGCTGCTAAGAATAATGATATGATTCACACGCGCGCATACGCAAACACACACACACACACACACGCATGCACGCACGCATACACACACACACACACACACACACGCGCGCGCACACACACACACACACGCACACACACACACACACACACACACACATACAGATTACCTTTTACGTTGACAACTGCACAGGCCATCGTTGGTACACGTCATAAATCCCATCACCGTCAACGTTTCGGCGACGTCATCCGCGCAGACCAGGTGAGCTAACCTTAATTGACAACCGAACTCAAAACGTCTTCTCAATGTATGTATCGTCTTTCATTGTTTGTTAATGTATATCCTCGACTTGGTGACCATACTTATTTAACGATCTATGTTTACACCGACGAGGAATCAGCGTTGATGGACGCCGTACCGTAACTGTTATACGACGCCGAACAGTTCAGGTTAGCTGCACGTGTGATGGCCTCATATCCATAGCCGCTATACACGACGATTCTCCCCGCAGTTGAGTGAGATGAATAGTTTTTATTCCTAAAGGATTTTGATCGGACTCCAGTTATTGATCACACGTCCACCATCAACTCGATAGTAATTACTACAGTTAACCAGGTGTAGATTCACCAAGATGCAGACGCACAGTCCTTCTTACGGCTGTTTAACTTGGGATCCGAAGCAAAATTGCGGAAAGTAATTCTCTTTGTCATTTCGAATTGTAGATGATCGGTAAATCGCGGAGGGCGATACCCGTAGGATTTGAGCCTTGGTTCTCAGCCAGAACCAACTTACGAGACCAAAATTGGTTTGGTAAAACTGTCACTCAAAGCAAGTGGACCCACTCAATTGAGTCAAACGAAACAATATATGTATGTATACTTCAACCAGTGAATCGCCCTCACCGCTTTATACGAGAGATGTCCTACAACGAGTGCCGTCTGGAAAATTAGTCAACCCGCCTACATACCGCGAAGAGTTATAATTCACTCGACATTGGAAACACGTGTAGAATAATCATTCAATTGTAAGTGTTCTACCTGTCGACTCCCATTTCACTTCCTGGTAATTGTTTACACAGTGGGTAGTGTGATGAACTGGTATATAATGGTAGTGCTAGTGGTCAGCACGACCCGGCTAGAAACCAATCCCAAGTCCCCCTGTCATAACACTGGACAACGTTGTAATTCTCAAGTCTTTCTCAACTTGCTGTATACACCCCTTACATTGATAGTAAAACAGAGGCAGGGGGCATTCACATGCTACTCTGCAGCTTCTCAAACCGCACCAAGCCTTACTGCAGCGGAAGTTCGGAAACAGCCGTATTGCCTAACAGAAATACGCACATATTCAACAACTAAATCCAATTCGGGAGACGTGAGCGATACATTGCTGGAATACTGTTTTGTGCTCCAATGGAGCACGGGTGCCTTTGTTAAAGTATGCTGGTTAGAAGTGATCTTGCAAGATTATGATCCTGTTGTGGAGCTGCTCCTCGATCTAGCACCGATGGAATCGATAGTACGAGATGAAATATGCGCATACATCAGCAGTCAACTCCACAATTACAGCCGCGCGTCGCTCGGGATTTCTCGAATCATACTAGTATCGTTGGGCAAGACAGATCCCCCGGGTTTCCTGTTACAAGGCGATTTATAGATCCAGTCAATATAGCTATATCTCATTTCAGGAATCTGTCACACATTTCGTTTGTCTGGAATTATTTTGACGAGGATGTACTTCATTGAAAAGCAGTAGTTAGTGCTTTTATATAAACAGTTTAATTTTGTGTTCCGTCCCAATGTTTGAAGTGTTTAGAGAACAGTTTAGTTTAAATTTCTTCATTACTGTGTAATAATAATCTTCAATAACGTTTAATATGGTGAGATCTATTCTCGGATCTGGACAACGGTCTATTCACCGGATCCGGACCAAATCCCCGGCAATCTGATTGGCTCATGTGACCCAACATATGAGTAAAATAGTGACCCAACCCTAACCACGCGAACAAATAAAATTGCCGGTAATTGGGTTCGGATCCGGGGAATAGACCGAAAGTCCGGGTCCAAGGGAATAGACTCCGCCGGTAACTCGATGTGCTGATCGATACTCATATAGCATTATCGGTACATCCTTCGAAGCACATGGCCATTTCGTACTAAACGTCCGTGAAAATAAAATATGTTAAATATAGACAATGACCATTTGTTTTTGATAATACTGTCACTCCATACAAGCATGACATGATACAGCATGACGTATTACATAAGTCCATAGATGATACAAGATACGTATGGTAAGTCCCATGCTCTCCTGACAGCGATAACACAACAGTCTGTGTTACATGTGTTACACGATGTCACACTACGAGGGGTTTCATGTGTTCAACATTATAATGAATTTGATTGGTTCATATTCACTGATGGGTGCAGGCGCAAAACGGCAACATCCAAAACGTCTCACGATATTGACGAAAAACGAATATTGAATTGGCACAAGCGGTACCAAATCGATTGCTAGGAAACGGTACATTGACTTATATTTTAAGGAGATAAAGCTCTACTGTTTGGAATTTAGACTATATCAATCGTTAATATTGATAGCTTCTAAATTGAATATCGTGCGCCGTTTTGGATGTTGCCGTTTTGTAACCTGCACCCTTGAACCAATCAAATTCCGTATAATGCTGAACACACGAAACCCTCGTAGTGTGACAGCGTGTAACACAGACGGTTGTGTTCTCATTGTCAGGAGAGCATGGGTAAGTCCATACGAGCCATGTATGGCAACAGGGATGACCTTTTAAGGTGGATGCTAAATAGCTAGATACATACACGAATACTTATCAATGAATGAAAGAAAACCCATGAATTATATACTTGATCTATTCCGATCTATACATGACTTCTAAGTAAATAATCATGACTTGGGGATTAACCGGTATAATTGCCGAACGCGTTATCATTGAGCGTTACCTCACGTCTGCCGCTATACGCAACAAGAACGATGACCACTTGTCAAGGATTGTATACACCAATAAACAGCCACAGAAGTCCACCAACCACCACAGCCGTCCTACATATGTAACAACTCATGGTAGTGAGCGGGATACATGTAATCAATTACCATGTATGCTATAATTATGAAGAGTTTTCAATGGGACGATTGCCCACGGATCTTCAAACTGCAATTCTATGTTCTAGTGCAGACACTACAGGATACGGCGAAGCATCGGTGAATGGATGAATTGTTTATTTATGTGTCACGAGCACGCACAAATAAAAAGATGAAATATTCATATGCAGGGATTCAGGCATGGGAAGGAAACTAACGCAAACGGAATGCCAATTATTATAACAACTTCATCAACCATTGTCCTCTAACAACAAGGTGCCGCTCCTCCTATAACGACCATTCAACAGTCGGCTACAAGGATAAGTCGTCGGGCTAGGTCATAGATACGTACACGGTGTCCTTCCGCTTTCAATCTGAGTCATGACATTCCAGTTTACCTACCGGAAATCTATCGGTGTTCTTTGGTTTTGGGGCGTGTCGTTAGATTGGTCTCTTGTGATAGTAATTTAGTAGGCGGCAATGTTAATCGCCCTAATCGCGAACGACAGTCCGCGTACCAATTCAATTCGGTATTTCTCTTTTACCAAGTGCTACCACTGGTAGCAATACCACAATACCAGAATATTATCAGTGGTATCAATACCCACCTCGAAGGCTGCCATACCGTTTGAAGCTGTTGGGTAAGGAGCACCCCCATTATACCGGGTTCTGGCTTTTATACAGAAGTAATAGTACGTGAACAAGAAATTGTGGTCTTCCAATCTTTCATTATACCGATGAGTCCTGCTACTCTCCACCTATTATAGTTTGTGTGTGTGTGTGTGCGCGCGCGCGCTCGCGCGTGTGTGCGTATATGTGTGCGTATATGTGTGCGTATATGTTTGTGTGTTTGGGGTAGGTGGCTTTGTGTGTGTGTGCGTGTGTGTGTGTGTGTGTGTGTGTGTGTGTGTGTGTGTGTGTGTGTGTGAGTGTGTGTGTGTGTGTTTATGCAGCATCGAACCCAGACACTGATCATTTAATCATTGCGAAACTGTCAAGAGACTGTACTTTGCGTACATAATGTCATGTTTATTGTGTGGAATAAGAGGAGACTGTACGATTGAACACATGTTCAGAATTATCAAGTTATTGTTCCTTATAATTATGTTTCATAGTTTAAAATCACGTTTACATACAATTTTCTGTTTATCTATAATAAGTAGCGATAGAACTTCGATAAATGTGTTTACCTTTGCCCGATCCCATTGAATTTATCTCAATAAAATATGTTGAAAACAACCGAACTCAAAAACATAGTTATAATAACTGTATTAACAACATTATGTATATATCGACATAATTATATATCAGAGATACATAATATTATAATTCCAGAACAAAACCGTATAATTTGTATGCAAATAAATAAATTTAGAGCCGATTAGCTCAGGTGACCAATGACAGTTTATTCCTCAGTGAACATTGGCTAGTTGAATTGTTTGGAGCTACTTTCAAGATTCTATCACGGTTGGCATATTTTGTTTATACAAGCCCTACTTGGGCAAGGTCGGATTTCCACCGGCTATTGGTGCTAACACACTGAATATCCTGCCAAAACATGGATACCCAACTCACAGTATACTGCATCCTCGCACCCAAGAGGTACTTATTACGTTATCACTTCACGGCACCCATGGCACACATCCAGTATAGAGGACATTTCGCCCAAACAGCCAAGGAGCTAAAAATATAACCATTTTTCAGTGACCAATCAAAATAAAATATATCATACGCAAATGGATGTAATCAGGTAATTCCAACGTAGACTAAGGAATTTGATTGGTTCATATTATTATTAGCTGATGGGTGCAGGCGCAAAACGGCAAACTCCAAAACGGCTCACGATATTGACGAAAATCGAATATTGAATTGGCGAAAACGGTACCAAATCGATTAGTAGGAACCGGTACCTTGACTTATTTTTTAAGGTCTACTGTTTGGAATTTAGACGCGTTAATTGATAGCTTCTAAATTGAATATCGTGCACCGTTTTGGAGTTAGCCGTTATGCAACCTGCACTCATATAACCAATAAAATTCCGTATGATGCTGCACACGAAAACCCTCGTAGTAGCACAGACTGTTGTGTTATCGCTGTCAGGAGAGCATGGTTTAGGGCAGGCGGAAACATGAAACATCCGACCAAATATAGTACAGTAAACCTGCAAGCACCGGCTGGTGCTGTTAACTGCATTGCTACGGTACAGACATCCATCCAATTAAGATCGCGTCAGAAAAGTAATTTTCGTTAACATTAATACCGGACTCCAGGGACGGGGTTTGAACCCGGGGCATTTGTCTGCGATGTCGCAATCTTGGTATCTAGACTACGACTGTATGTAGTAGATATCGTGTACGGTGATGTAATGAATGATTCAGAATGAGCATAGGTAATTTCAGGATTGGATATTCGTAGCATAGGCAGTACGGTTACGATTGGACTAATTAACCGATGCAATGTTTCCCGCCGTTACAATCTATACCATTAGACAGGAGAATAATGTTTGCTAATGCTTCGCTATATTGCGATTTGAAGACGCATTAGACTAAATGGGATGAAGCATAGAAATGTTTGTCTGACGTAGGTTAGCTTGCATTTCTAAGGCTAGATTCCGGGGCCTGATATCCATATGATATCCACGGTGGATATTGGAGAGCAATTCCGTATTTAAAGAACAATGGGTTGATATGTCTGTATGCAGAGGAGTTAAGATCATTGGTTTATCTGTATCAGCATTGCCTCATTGGTCTGTATGCAGAGGAGTTAAGATCATTGGTTTATCTGTATCAGCATTGCCTCATTGGTATGACCGCAACCCAAAGCATAGAGTGATATATACCATTTTTCAATGAATTTGTGCAATTTGTGAAAGTCGCCGTCAGACGGATTTTGAGTATTAGGCTATGTTTACGTATAGTGTGTGAAGCCAGACATCATTATTCGTCTAACGAGCTCAATCGCCTCACTCGTAAATTAACGAGTTGTCGAAGTGGGTGTTTTTGCGCCTTTAGGGTATCACGTGACAATTTCGACCAGTAGTTTTACGTAATGGGCAGCGTAATGCTCTACAAATATATTTACCACGTCTATTTTTAACCGAGCGAAAAAGTAGAATTACAAAGTTGAGCATACCGAAGAGAAAACTGCGCGAACTTCTTACTGTCTCTGGGAAACTTTATTAATCCAGGAACTGTCTCTGAAAGAAGTCCTGGGTATCGTTTTTTTAAAGCTCTTATCTACTACGAGACCATAGGCTCTCTCGTAGCGATCTCTAATACGGTACATGGCGCTCGTGCACTTACGAGAGCGCTATGGTCTAGTAGAGGATAACAGAGCTTCGAGAAACAATACCCTGGGCAGTCAATAGTTCATCGACTAGTAATTGTAATTCAAATGAAATTATTTCTATATGAACGTAAGAGTTATAAGTGAATGCATAATAATCTCGGTGGATCAATTCATATAATTAACGCACATGACCACCATAAAATAATACTATATAATAGAGCGGTGTCTTTGATGTATGTACCGTCACGCCTACTACGGTTCAGTTTTAAAACCTAACGTCATATATTATATAATTATGATGGAAAACACCCATGAGAAATATTAAGGTTTTGAAGAAAACTGAATGGCCATTTTTTTCTCTCTATAACTCTCCCAAGAGTATGATAGAATAATGCATCATCGGTATATTATAAATTACGAACTTCTCCTACTTATATTCATGATTAAAGTAAAACATTGTGCAGTGTGATGATAAAATAAAGAAATATCTAAATTCATATTGGAATGTTTGCATTGTTGTGCTAATGAAGAGTATTGAAAAAAATGCAGGCATCATTATGAAATAGCAATATTACCGGCAAATCGTTGCGAACATAGAGGATAGCTCTTGAGGACTGAAAGAGAGCGCGTGCCTCTAAGTAGGCTGTACTGGTAAAGACGTACGGTGTGCAACGACCATAAGTCGCGCGTCAATGAATGTCTCCGCACATCCTTGACGTATTGCCCAACTATTAATGATTTTACATAGCGGTAGCGATGTGGTCAATATCGGAACAAATTACAGGTCATATGGCTTGCTTGTGCGATGCTCTGTATTTTAGGAATAACTGTGTGTATATCGATATTTAAAGGCATACAATCACAGTTGGTTTATCTTGATAATGGCCGAACGAATTTCTGTCTGAGACAATTTACGTTTGATTTGTACACCCAAACGTTGTGATTTACTGATGTACTTATTCCCCAACACTTGATAGTTATAATAAATTTCATATTTTATATGATTTGGTGCGACGGACTATTAATTATCTTGTCATTGATGCATCAACTGATCTTATAGGAAAGTGACCGTACTTTTGAGTTATCTCCATTTGCATTAATATTGTAACGGCCGTGCTTCGAGTTTATGCTTGGAGTGCAGACTTTAAAGTCAACTCTTCAGTGATAATATGTCAGTTTGTATTCCTCACTTTTGATTATCGTAACTGTACCATGTGTATAATATGTGAAACGTATGGATCACATTATTAATATCTCTGTGAGGTCAAGGTCAGATATTGTGACCTACTATATTGTCACATTTCTATTCCTTATTCTTGATTATCTGACTACTGTATAATATGTGAAAGTTAGGGATCAAAATACTAATATGTCTGTGAGGTCAAGGTCATATATTGTGACCTGTTACAATATTGACATTTCTATCCCTTGTTCTTGTTTAACGGAATACTGTGTATGTGAAACTGTATATTTCTGTGAGGTCAAGGTAAGAAAGTGTGACCTGTCGACTCATGACGTAACAATATTTCTTAGTTTCATATGTTTTCATTCTTTAACAAGTGCGTAACACAATATATTATCATATATATTACAGTCAACTCCTACTGTGTCGAACCTTGGGGGACCAATGTATTATATCGACACATCGTGACTATCGAGACAAGAGGAGATCAAGTAAAATTATGATTAAAAAAAATAACATAATAGAGCTACACCAAGCAAGTCTTTATTACTTCATCTGCTGACCTGGTCACAAAAATGTTCTAACAAGTCTGTCTGACATTTCAATTAATGGGTGGTCGACCGATTTGTCCATCAATATCGAGACAAATGTACAACTTACATAGTATTATTGTCTTAGGGACCAACTGTTAGGCTTGACACATTGTGTGTATTGTTGTCACGATATCGAAACAACATGACAAAACTAATGATGAATATAGAAGGATGTGTCGGGACTGGGTACTTGGTTCGACTTCTGCATGAATATCGACACACAGGAGCTCGAAATAGTGGGAGTTGACTGTATATACTTGACGTTGTGGAACATTGGTTGTATATTTGTATATTTAAACAATGTACCAGCTATCACATGTTCCCGCTGTGTAATGACATTGTCTACTTGATGTTTAAGTTTTGATCTCGTCAGTGGAGACCAGTTTCCAGGTCATCAGTATCAGCCGTGGTTCATTGGTCTGACTGGACAGTGTTACTGCAGGCTCTCATCCCTACTGAAGCAGTTCAATTATATTGCTGCAATACTGTCTCATGAACTTTGCAATAATTCCTGAACGGTGACTTAGTTTCACAGCAAATACTTGTATAATTACTATATTGATATTGATATTGACTAAACAGTAAACACAAACCCATGAACTATTTGCAGCCTTTAATTATGCCATCAACACGAGGATGGTAAAATAAAGGAACGAGTGGTGACATAACACATATTATTTGACAAGGGAGGAACACAAATAATAAGTGCCAGTAAGCAAACATTTTCCTTGAATTAAATGACGTTTTACTTTCTATTTTGTATATATATTTCGTTTATGTATTGTGCTGTAGACGTTCAGTATAACTCCGGAGTATTCTCATGATGCTACACACACATTGTACATAATTTTATATCATGCTCAGCTGCTAGGAATGTTATTGACTGTATATATATATTTATAAAAGATAGAAGTACGTTATATAATAGAATAGATAATATTTCCAGAGTTGAAAAGTAAATCAATGATATATATTACTACAAATACTGCAGCAGCTTCTGCTGCTGATATTACTACTACTACTACTACTACTACTACTACTACTACTACTACTACTACTACTATTACTGTTACTGTTACTGTTACTACTAATACTAATATTAATATTAATACTACTAATACTTGTTCTTTCTTCTACTACTAATACTTCTTTCTACTACTACTACTACTACTACTACTACTACTACTACTACTACTACTACTACTACTAGATTTATAAA
>JAUTBQ010188002.1:0-10519 GCA_032361185.1 Lepetodrilus ovalis | reverse complement strand
GATGTAAACTTCCCTTTATGCTGAGCGCCAAGCAGGGGGACATCAACTACCATTTTTGTAAACGTCTTTAGGTATGATGCGGCCGTGGTCAAACGAGGTTTGACCTACCGACCTTCCACACTCCGTGGCTGGAGCTCTAAGGTTTGCGCCACGGAGTCGGTGTGATTGCTCACTTTGCAGGTGTTGATGATGTACTTCTAAACACACACCTGGCGTTCTACACAGCTGTGCCGTCTTTCTAACATCTTCCCTCTGCATTTGATACTATTTAGTTACAATATTTGGTGCTAACTATATAAACTGATTTATTTTTATTAATGATCAATGATGCAAAAATCAAAACCATTCATTTGATATGATAGTACAAAATTATAAAATGAAGTGTTATTTTTGTTTTCATACTATAACATTTACCAAAACAATCTAAAAATGCATTTTGTGCCAAACAATTTAGTAGATAGCTTCATAGGAAGTACACTGCCCCCTCAATATAACACGGTCCGATACACAGCGGAATCGGATATAAGGAGGGGTCAGACGTGGATCCCATTTTAATTTTTTTAATTTCCCTGCAATATCGTATAAGGCGGGTACTATAACGCAGGGGTTATGTCATGGACCCAAACTTTGGCATTATATCGAGGGGACACTGTACATAGTATAGTAGTGAACCTGTGTAGCACTAGTTAGTACTGAGAAACCATGGATGTTAACACCACTGCTAGTGTAGCCTCGTCATGAATGGGTGAAAGATTCCCGCAATGACGCTGAACTCCATATTCACTCTCTCGCTAGTGTAGACACTGCCTCTTGTCGTGCTGTATCAAAAAGTCGACTTCCACGACATTGACATTTTGCCACCGGAGTGGATTCAAACTAGGGATTCTTTATCCCACCAGTGTTGTTAAACACCAATTGAAACAGAGGATTGAATCCAACAAGATTGCTTTTTTGTTCCACCTCCATTAGAACATCGCTACTTTCTTTCTCAGTTCAATCCTCCCTGCAGATGACAAACGCGATTGAGAAACATTTACACATTTAATGCATGTTTTTGAAGTACAGTACACAAATTTCACACAATATATGACTGAAATGAGCTTATCCCAGGTTCTCCCCTGACAGCACGATGTCGGGGGAATCTGGCAGCTGCAAAGTGAAATACACTAAATGGCAATTGATGATCGTGACGCCCGTTCAGTTGCCTGCAAGCACACTGTGACACCTCTTCAGTTGCCTGCAAGCCTACTGTGCACCTGATCAGTTGCCTGCACATACTGTGACACCTGATCAGTTGCCTGCACATACTGTGACACCTGTTCAGTTGCCTGCAGGCACTGCATATTAAGTCGAACATTGCTGCAACATGTTCTCAACATTGAGGTAGCACCACTTATTTCCTTTAGTCCACCTGTCAATCAAATCTAGCTTAATGACATATTTGGTTTGGGCCGTGAAAATAAATGAGATTATTATTGAATTAAAATACATCATGGTGTAGAGATATCAATATTCCAAAAATAATTTACCAATTAATTTCATTGTGAAAAAAATCCTCATAATCTTTAATAAATATTAATGACAACTTGGTTACTGATTTATTTTTTAAGTGATGTTTTTAATCAATTACATGATTGATTCATAAAGTTAAGATATAAAATGCCATTATGAATCGGACATAGGAAGAAAAAAACTACTAGTATATGTCATCCAAATCAGACAGCGACACCATGTAAAAATTAACAGTAACAGTTAAAACTTGGTATGGTCATAAAATAATTCAATACTTAATGGTAATAATGTAGTAATATAAAACTACTGTATTTATTACAGCCTCTTGGTGACAATGTTTATGTCATTAATCTCGATTTGATAGTTCAAGTACTTTACGGTTCCATTTTGGAATGATCATCATTAAAGCTATATACCAAGTTTCATTGACTAACATGTTTCAAAGATAAAGTCATGAGCAGTATGAAGCATGTCAATATGCCCCTCCCAGGACAACAAACTTAATTTTCGCAATTTACTCCGAGAAACGATTTTCTGTTCTTAATAATTTAAAAGTACTTCCCTCTGTTATGGAGAAGCAGAGATATAATATTGAAACTTGCTATCCAAGGGAAAGTAAATTTGAAGGAAGAGGGACATATTGATGAAGAATAGTAAATAAAGACAAGCAGACAAAATCCATTCCGTAAATTGGAAACAAAGCACTTGGCAACTTTTTGACTGTTTCTTGCAGCACTTACAAGTCTTAATGGTTAAATACATATAAGTATGGCACAGGTTACGCCAGCACGGTTTGCGAGACGTACAAACAGACGTGAAATTCAAGGAGCTTCTAAAAATACAACCGAGGTAAAGAGTTCAAAGTTGCTAAGACTGCGATGTGATCGTGGAAAATTCTCTTCTTATTTTGTTTGTTTTTTTGGCAATACTGATTGATGTTGACATTTTGGATACATTTGGTGAAAATTGATTGCAAATTACGATATCAGAAATACTGTCCGGTGATTAGCTAGAGTTGAGCACGGACGACAATAAATCCGCTCAGATCTACAATGTCAAGGACACTACTTCCTCTCGACACACAGCACCTAGTCCTCAGAGAAGAATGAAATGTAGCTTTAAAAACTTGTCAGCACTTGCACTCCATGCTTGGGCCTTTAAAAACTATACATTCTTTGGCATTAGCAAAGATCCACAGAACAAATAATTCTTCTCTACATGTATGTAAATCACAACATTACACAGTGTTTCAAAACAAGAAATAACAAATACATTGATACAATGTCTTCTATGACTCTAATAGTTTTAGGTCTCCAATGACATTATGCTTTGTTAACAAATGTGTTTACTGGCTTCATGTAGACCTATTTTACCCATTTTATTTCAACCAAATTTAAAGGTATCATACCACAGAAGATAGATTAACTGCATTTGTATAAATTACAAAACATTTGAAACAGGGCTTCTGTAGTACTCAACTTTAACATTTTTCAAACTGAATCTGCTGCTTTTAACCTTCTTCCTGCTAAAGGCAACTTTAGATGCCTGATAGAATACAATCAATCTAGCAAGGAGAAGGTGAAAAGGTCAGATGTATCACCAGCATGTATCACTAACATGGAATTTATTTTCTTTGCAAAATCCAAACCATATTGTAGAAGGAATGGAATTGCAGATAAAAATGTCCAAATCCATATGACACTGACTGGATATGAAACTGACCAATGGATTCTGTTAATATTTATAGAAATTGGGTGGGCTTTAATTTTTATTATTATTATTAACATTATTATATGATCGACTGTATATTTCTGACTATTGAGGTGGCATTATTAACAGCCACCTTCTATTCGACGGTTATTGCATGAAATGTCCACTATATATAGAATACCAGAAACATCTGGTACGTCTGTAAACAAAAACAATAGACAGTAACTACAACCAAAATATATATATAAAAAAAAATCATCCGATAAAAAAAAAATTGCATGTTAAAATTGTCATGATATAAAGGTGTTTTAATGTCTTAAAACTGCACCCAGTCAAGAGTTCCTCCTTGAAATAATACTAATAAATGAGCACTTAAAAGTAAAGAAATATATCTTAAAGAGTCATGTTTGAAACAAGTGTGGCACAGGTCCAGTGTCTATTCCAATGCCACTAATATTGTTCTTCGTCTTCAAAAGCATCAGATTCGTCCCCGCTCATATGAAATTTCTGAAATCAACGACAATGCAAATGTCAAAATCTTCCTCTTTCTCCTCAACATAGAGACTCCATGCCATCAAACTATTTCCACTCCCACCTTCGGAGAATCTATAGGAATACTGGCAAAACTAGCAAGCAATTTTCAGAGAGAAAATTAAAGAAATTTTGAGGCAAATTATAACTGAATACCATTCATGAGGTACAATTATGAACAATAAATATAGCTGTTGAATTATAGCAGAAGATTTAGGATTAAATTCTTATAACAAAATAACATTAAATTTACTGATCCGAATTGTAGATTGGTCATTGGAAACAGTTTGATTTGGGATTTAACAAATTATTATTAGCTTGTTAATATTTCAGATAAATCATTATATTAATAGTATATGAATAATAGTTTACAAATTAATTAAAATAATATCACAATATTGGTGTCAGATGGTGAAAAAGAGTATTTGGGATAGCATGCGCAAGCTCACAATAAAAGATTGAAAACACATCAGCATCACACAAGCATGCAGAATCATAATTGATAAACTTGATAAAAGTCTGACTAGGTAAACTGAAGTGCGACATGTCTAGACGAGGTCAGAGTGACATGTCTGGTGAGGTCAGGGTGACCTGACTGTCAAGATATGTCAGAGTGACCTGACTGTCAGTAACCTAACTGGTAAGGTCAGAGTGACATGACTGGAAAGGTCAAAGTGACATGTCTTGTGAGGTCAGAGCTACATGTCTTGCGAGGTCAGAGCGACATGACTGGCGAGGTCATGTGACAGGAAGTACCTGTGGCTGCATGTGATCGTACATGCCGGAACCTGGAATGGCGTCGGTGCTGTAGCCGGCACTCTGAGATATGACATGCCGCAGTGCGTTCACCTACAGACGAAATCAAACAGTTACACTCATGCAACATTCCAAAAGACAAGCATGGCCTCACTGGCCTAACAGTCTGGTCACGGCTGGACCTGGCAATCTGGTGCCCGCCCGCGCTCTTGTAGGCTACACTAGTTGTAGGGACTTACAGCTGCCATCATAATAGTTGTAGCACTGTCTTATTCCAGTAGACCACACGAGCTTCATGCAGCCCAATGCTATTGGTGGAAGTCTCTATAATTGGACTATTGTAGCGCTACAAGAGTGTTGTGCAACTGCGCCCAGGGATGGAAACTTACCTTTAAAAAGTACTAGCTCGAATAGTGAAACAAATAATTAATGTTTACAAAAATCATTGATTTCTACCAGCCCTTTAGCATTGGGAGAAATGGCCCGGGCTAGTGTTAATTTCGATCATTGAACTTAACCCAGGGCTATTATTTCATGAAGCTCCAATATTTACAATGAGACTGCAGTGTTCTCGTATGTATCATTCTCACTGATCACTACAAGTGTTAAGGTATCTCAGTAGATATGACAGCATTGTGTATTAGCGTACTGATGCAAGGATGAGTGGACTCCCCACCATTTCACTCCCCAACCCCAATAATGTAGACACCCACCGTGTGTGTGTGTCTCCCCCATCAATACCCTCATTTACAGATATCTGAACATATAGATATAGGTGTGGCCATTGTAGGGGTGTTTTCTAAAACATTTCTTCTGAAAGCAATTTCCCATGCGAGAATTGCAGATTGGAATATTGAGGACATTTGTTGACCAGACTGTTTAGATAAATAACATTCAAAGCATAACATAATTCGTGAACATTTGCAACAAAAGCATGCATGTAAATGCAAGTTATCATGCCAATACATGCAATGTGTATCATGATGAACACAGTGTCAAGTCGAACTGGAAAATTTCAACCTTGTGAAGTCAACTTACATTGCTCTAATGAAAAATAATATATTTAGACAGAATATTCAAATCCAATAGTTTACTATTAAAAACATATACATGTACAACAATGATATGACAAATAATTAAATGCAGAGGTTTCAGATTTGAATAACATCTTCATGTTTCAATTAAGTACATACAAAAAATAATATTAAGAAATAGGAATATTTACAAGAAAATATCTATAATACGCGAAGTTTTTTGTGGTAGTTTTTGTTGCAAAAATTCGTTTTGAAAAGGGTGCATACAACAACATGCATATACATACAAACAACAGAAACGTGGCATGCTTTAACCTTCTGTCTGCTGGGGTGGCAAAGAGAGGGTTACAGAGCAGCAAAGACAGTAAGCTTGCAATAATAATAATAATAATAATAATACATGTAGTAGGTAATAATAATAATAGGATGCAATAAATGTTCAATTTTCCATACAGCATGGACATGCATCAAAACATCGAAAGACTCGCTCGAAATTAACCTATCACAATCTGTCAGTCTCCAAATTAGCGAGGGTCTGTCAGGAGGTGAGAGAGTGATTGTGGAGTTTAACTTTCACGTTCATATTAAAAATGCAACACAATAAACATGCACAAATACAGAATATAGAGAAAAATGTTCAGAAATTCTAACATTGGTAATTTCAAACAAATCTAGCTCAGAAGACAGCATTCCTGATTTCCATTAAAATCTAAACATCAGTGTATACAACTTAGTCACCGATTCAGAATTCCGAGAAAGAACAAATTTTCATTTCATTTTGATGAGGCTAAAATTCAACTTTGTCATCATTTTAAAGTTCAATTTGATATAATTATTCGATTTAAAAATATTTCCCATACCCAGTATATCAATATATTGAAATATTTCACTTTACGCCCTCTTTTCATTGATTGGAGGATACGATAGCCAATCACAATGTGGTGAGAAAAAAAAAGATCAAATTTACGTTTTACAATTTAGTTGATGCGTCGACCGTCTAGTGAGCTAGAACAGAGGAGATTACCAACCTGAGACTGAACATTTGCTCCTACCGAGTTGTCTCCCCCTTGATAACTCTCCCCGTTGAGGTTCATGTACATTCCAGACTGTTGCTGGCCGGGCATCACCGACTGGGAAGACCCGATATTAAAGCCGGCGGCCCCTGAAATAAAATACACAGTTCAACGTACACAATCACTGATAGTTAATAATAAAACCTGCACTCACAATGGGTTAAATCCACCCTGGAAAGCATGCTTTAAGCGCCACATTACTATTACCCTGGGCAACTCACTATTAACCTAAGAGGGATGTATACAATCCAAGCTGCTGGCACTAGATATAGTTAGCAAATGACAATTAAAAATAAAATAAATAAAAAGTCCAAGATGCAGTTGTTAAAATACAGCATTTTTGTTTCTTTGGCCTAGAGAATATTTCTATACCCTGGAGGTTAATTTCACAGCGACAAACTTGGCGATTTACGTTCTGAGATAGAACCATGTAATTTTTCTATGCTTGCACACCAAAGGTGAAATTCTCAGCAACAAATTTCAATGGAATCAGTTCCTATTCATTTTTTTTCCCACTATCTTGATGAATCACTCGATTTATTTAAGATTTTATGTATGCTTCAGTTCCTGGAAGTGATTCATTGAAGCACCCAACAAATCTCACAATATTAGTTTGAACTGGTTCCATCAAGGCTGGCATCTTACTGGGATTTGAACTGCTGCGGTTGTTACCTGCGGTTCCTCCCTCTCCTGCCGGCTGCGTGGATGCCGCAGCCGATGCAGCTTTGGCTGCGTACAGGTTGGCCTCCTCCTGAGCTTTGCCGATGTTCTTCTTGTAGCGGATCCGCTTGTTTCCGAACCAGTTGGAGACCTGCAGACAATGCATCATTACAACCCTCCATCTGCAGATGGTCTGCACCATTACAAACCAACATCTGCCGACGGTCTGCATCATTACAACCATGCAGACAGCCTATAAACCTATACCTACATAATGCAAAGAAACTGTAGTATTTTAGGTGGGGAAAAAACCCCACTGTTATTTAATTATTGACATCTGCAACATTTGTTCCAAAAAGGTATTGTTATTTTTTATTTTATATTGTAAAGGGGTTTAGAGTTGCTTTCTAGAACCTTTCACTAATATCGTGACTTGTCAGTTTAGGGCAGGAGGAAAACCTAACATCTGCAGTCCTGAATGTTGCAGTAAACCTGCAAGCACCTGCCGATATCGACGGATAAAGGATGATAACTGTAGTGCCACTCTACACACAGCGCAGTCAGGAAGGTAACTTCTTTTAATGAGGAAAACCAACATCAAAGTATTTTAATTGTACAGTGTACTACATTGTCTTAAAAGATTAATGCCACATTAACATATTAAAATACACTTATTTCTGAAACAAATAAATAAAATATTAGGAAAACTTGAATAAATACCATACAATAGTTACAGGAGAAAACTTTAATAATTATTATTAAGATATGGTAAGAAGGAAAAATGTAATTGTCTACAAAATACTCTTGAAATTAGTTCATAAAAATTAACACAGTAATATATTATGCATCTAGATATTTATCACTACGAGCACAATCACTCTGATCACAAACACACATTCTTATCAAATGTTCAGTGACAAACCTAGGCAGACCTGCAGGCTATCTCCAGTAGAAATACTTCTAGCTTGTAAATTAAATCTGCAGAGCTGTGAAGCTTGTTACAACTAAGTACTGGAGACTAATATATTTACATAATCTAATCGTGAGAAATACTGTCGCACGGAGACAGGCTCTGGACAATATCTGTGACATTTTTTTGCCTCTCGACATCCAGGGGTCATTTAAAAGTATTGATTTTCTGGTGCGTAACCTTATTTTTTTTTCTCCCCTTCCTCAGAGACGCATCGCAAGTAACCTATCAGTCAAAACGTTGATTCTCTGCTCTACCCAGATCAAGATTTGTTGTTATCTGGGTCAAAGGTTGCCATGGTAACCATGAATAAATCTCTATTCCCTGGAGTCTGAAATTAGGTGAAAGTAAAATGGGCACGATTGCCCAACCAGTGTAAAAAGAAGAAAAATGTATCATATTTTTTATTTCAATACATCTCCACATGGTTATTGAGTTTCAATGGAGTTTAAGGTCACTCAATAACCACATTGTTATAAAAAGTTTCATAAATATTTTGTGATTGTAGTAATTGCTTTTATATAAATAATAAAAACACTATTAATCAGTCAATATAAAAAAACCACACTAAATAATCAGCAATATACGGCTTTGAAAATTACCTTCATTGTCCACATTTCAGAAATACTCGATTTTCATCTCATATTACAGCTATTTAATTAATCCCATTAGAAATGTTTCATATATCTAATTAACCCAATTAAGATATGTTAACCAACTATATATTCTCATCAAGAAATTTAGCAATGTTAATAACGAGGAGTATATTTTGCTAACGACATCAGTAATTATACTCAATTCCATAACCTTAGCGAGTGCACAATGACACAGCAAGACTCGTAATTATAAACATGTCTAATATTTGGTAGATAAAAATAAAAATAAAACATTATAAAATTAATTTCTTTGACAGGATTTAATATCAACATTTCAACAATATATTCCTCGACTCATCAAGGTCAAAGAAAGTTAGCTGGAGAATTATATAAAAAAAAGGACTTTTTTTTATTCTGTGGAAGGTTTCTGTATGCGTCCCTGAGGGCAATAGTAGTGGACACTTGTGATTGATGGAAGAAGCTATGGTTGGTATTAGGAGTAAACTGGTGACAGGCCTTGACAGATCACCGTGACACTACAACACAATCCCCTCTATCTACCAGTGTCCTGCCTCGGGCGCCAGTGAAATAATACCCATCGCGTACCAGCCTTTATTCTGGTACATCATCTCAGTATACTGGAGACTCACGACTCCGTGCATGTCAATATTCTACGCCAAATTCAACCGCAAAACTAGGAATAATAATACATTTTGATATTCTGAATCACAATTTAAAACATGTCTTAACATGTTCAACAGAACGTGGATATTAAAAATAAAAATAAGCTTTCTTGATTGATATTTTAGTCATAATCCTGAAGCTCTTGGTCTTGGCAAACATATTTCAGGATACTTCTAACTATTTCTTTTATTGTGAAACAATTCCTATCATATTTGCTACCAGTACACAATATTTGTCAATGAATAAACTTTTCAGAGATAACCAAAGACAACTTGGGAAATTTCGTCTATGTATCACAAAGAGTGCATAACATTTTAAAGTAAAACAATCTAGATGTAAATCTATATTACCATGTTTACTCTCCATAGTATTGTTCAACACCGTTACACAGGTGCATATAATTAAATATATCTGCCAAAAATGTTCCTACTAAATAATAATTTCATTTCCCTACGTGATTTATCCCACATTTAGTTGGGAACAATACGACCTTGACCTCAAAATAACATTGTTCAAAATATGCCTTATAGGAAAATTATGAGTCATAGATAAATCAGCTTGACAGTGACCTTGACCTTTTCTTAAATGATTGGTCGCATGTCATAACAATTCCGTGGGGTATAAATAAATATCTATATACAGTATGCAAGTTTGAATTGTTATATGTATAAAAAAAAATAATCTATTTTGATCCCTCGAGGTCTCTCCCAGTCTCACCATTGCAATGTACTTTGGAATTTTTTTATAAATTTTGGTTGTGGAGATGAAATGAAAATTAGTCAAACAACAGGCTATGGATGAGTACTATTAAGTATAGATACTTTTTAGCAAATAGCATGAACCAACATTTTATTTTAGCATTTGGAACTGGATTTTTTTTTCTAGCAAGAGTAAAATTTCACACAATAATTCTCTCTACTGGTTACGGGCCTATTATCGCCTGAAATATGGACGTTTTCCTGGATAATTTTCTTAATATGTACATCAACCTGA